>JAKSZP010004130.1:0-150664 GCA_022478985.1 Massospora cicadina
GGGAAGCGGGTTCAAGACAATCGTGTGGATAGTCCACATGGCGATTGCAACCACCAGAGCATGGAGGGAGGGTGGAAGGGGGAGGTCATTGATGAAGCAAACATATCTCTTGACAGACTGAAGGGATGCGTTTGATCCTGGCCTAGCAGACGTTGGACTTCGCGCCATATCACTTTAGAGGTGGGGCACTTCTCCAGGCGGTGGAACAGCGTTCCATACTGGCCACACATGACACAAGATGAGTGTAAAGCGTTAGAGCGCTCAGCTGTACAATACACCCGCCTCAGGCAGCGCCACACATGGGAGCGGACTTGAGGCTGCAACAGAGGATGGTGTGCGTATTTCCAGATAGTCTTTTGGGTCTCAGTGGAATAAGGGATGTCCATCATGTCCAGGTAGTCCACCCTGGATAGGACTTAGGGTCGAATGGGGATCACGCCATCATGGATGAGTAGCCCCTGTACCTCTTGTGTGAACTGAGGAGGGGGCAGCCTCTTCAGGTTGTATGTCCACTTACGAATTCTCCACTCTGCACTTCGCATGGAGAGTGGGATTCGTTTGTAGTGGGTTTTAGTCCCACATGAGGACTGTGGCCAATGTGTGTGATGCGAGGTATTTTATCAGGGAGTGGGGGTTTGATGGATTGTTGAGGCCCAAGGCTCGGGAGAAGTTGGAGCAGGCCGCGCGGGACCAGTGTTGGGATGGGAGTGTAGGAGCGGTGACGGCCGCGATCCAGGTGCCCAGGATCTTAGCAGCAGGGCTTTGAAGTCAAGCAGGCCCATGCCACCTTGATGGTGAGGGCCAAACATGACCTCTAGCCGTACTGGTGGAGGGTGGCCTGACCAAAGCCATCCTTGCAGCAGAGCATACAGGGATTTGAAGAAGCTTGGGGATAAGGGGATGGCGTGGGCTCTGAACCAGACTTTGGATAGGAGCATAGAGTTGGCAAGAACAACTCTGCCAGTGAGGGTAGTAGGGTGGGCTCTGAGAGAGGCGATTCTCTTCGTCACGTTGCCCAGTATATGGCACTCCATTACTGCTGACGCGTATCCGCCTGCCTCCATTCACACGCCCAGATGGCGTACCAGTCCTATGGTAGGACGTGGCACGAAGGGGAGCACCAGTGGAGCGGTGTGTGTTGAGTTAGTAAGGCGTGGACGTGGGCGAGCAGATGGGCTGGGTTGGGAACTACTTGCTGGGGCCCAGCAGTTCTGAAACTGACCAAGGAGGATGATTTCAGTTTTGGAGGCGTTCAGTGTCACATTACTTACCCGGGAATATTCCTGGATGAGGGCTTCAAGCGCGCGTGCGTCTTTGTTATTAGACACCCCCACCACGCAATCATCTGCAAATGCCATCATCTTGACTGGGGTTTGGCCTGGCACATGGACCCCAGTGAGGTGGACATTCACATTTCGCAGTAGTGGATCAAGGCTGAAGTTGTATAAGAATGGGCTGAGGGGGTCCCCTTGTCGCAGGCCCCTTTGAGGGCGGACTACTTCCGTTAGGAAGCCTGGGCCACGCACTGCCATTGTCACAGATTCTGTGAGAAGCATCACCCAGTTTATGAAGCGGGGGGTAGGCGTAATTGATGGAGGCAGGCCCTTAGGTATTCCCAGTTTACTCTATCATAGGCCTTTTGTTGGTCCAAGAATACAAGTGCCCCAGAGGCTGTGGACTGACGCACATTAGCCACAGAGTGCACGTTATCCCAAATCAACCTTCTGGGGATGAAACCGAATTGTTCTGGAGAGATGGTGGCAGATGCTACAGTCCCTAAACGGTTAGCCATGATTTTTGTTAAAATTTTGGTGTCTGTGTTTGTTAGAGAAATGGGGCGCCAGTTGCTAAGTCAAGCCTATCCTTTCTTGAAGAGTGTGACAGTAAAGGCCTCATGTCCTCCTGGTAGGAGGCGCGTTTCCAACAGGCTTTGGTTGAGTGAGGCTAGCAGCAGTGGAGATATATATTTAAAATATTTTTTGTAGAACTCATATGGAATGCCATCTGGGCCTGGGCATTTTCAGTTTGGCGCACCATGAATGGCTGTCCATAATTCGTTCGAAGTAATTAAATTCATTATTTCTGGGTATCAGAAAATGGTGCAGATATGAGCTTAGTTGAGAAATTCTGCCATTTTGGCTGGCTGAATTGGTTCAGCTTGGTATAACTGGAGTAATATCTTTGCATTTTGATTGCCACTTCAGCCAGTGTGTCCGCAATGGAATTATCTGATCTTTGCACCTGTGTGCAGGCCACGCTCTGGCGTGGTGTGAAAATTTTTTTAAAGAAGTATGCGGTGCACTTGTCACCTTTAGTGATGCATGTGGCCCTGTATTGGACACAAATCTGATGTTTGTGTTGCCTTTCAAGTGCATTGAGGTGGGTGGCTGCCTCCACCCACTTCCAGCCCTATGCAGAGCTGTATCCTGTGGCTGGAACGTTGAACTCCAAGTGGGCCAATTCTGCCAGCGCGCACGAGTTAACTGCTGATGTGGCTCATGAGCGTCTGGAGGAGAGATGGTAATAGTGGCGGATGGTGTCCTCTTTGAAAGTTGCCCATGTGGACTAGAGTCTGCGCAAAACGGTGCAACAAACAATTTTGCCAAAGTTGCCTCTTCCACCCACGTGGAAAATCCTGGTGATGCGAGCTTGGGGGGGCGGATTTTGCACCAATGTGGGGCCTTTGCAACTGTGACGGGTAAGTGGTATGTTATCAAGACCAGTCAGTGGTCGGAGAATTCCATTTTCATTGTTTTGAAGTGGGAGATGTGGGGTTGGAATTTCGCCAGCGTTAGAATATGGTTGATGTGGGTCATGGACCTTGATTGGCCATTGTGGACGTGGGGATGCGTCATGTTTTTGAGCAGTGGGGCATGTCACAGCAGTGCATCCATTAACCCAAGGGTGGCTTTTAGAACGCGTAGTTCTACGTGATCCTGTGGGGTGTGGGGTGAGGGCGTCCACCGGTCCATTGATGAGGTTAGCCAGCAGTTCATGTCACCAACTAGGAAAGAATTGGGGGGTAGCAGGAGGGATTTGACTAATGAGAAAATTTCCTGACGCTCATGTGCACCTTTTGGGGTGTAGATATTGATGATTGTGTGCACAACGTCAGCCCACGAGAAGGTGACAATGAGCACTCGGCCATTTAGGAATGTTTCTGAGGATGTGAATTTGAAAAAATTATTTTTTCAAATTAGCACCCCACAGTGCTTCAACCAAAAGGATAGGGATGGTAGGAGCATTGTTTTCCAAGCTTCCTCGGAACCTTGTGGACAGTGGGACTCCTGGATGGCCAGGATATCCACGGGTAAATTGTTTTGTAAAAAACTCAGTTTCCTAGCCTGGGATGGGGAGGCCTTGAGTCCGGCGATATTCAGCATCCCTATAGTGAAGGTTTCCCCCATTGCACCTTAGGTGCAAGGGGGTGGGCCCCTGGCCCACCAGCCTCTTTCAGGTCCCCACGGGCTTTCACAGCAGCGCGGGTGTTAGCAGCAATGCTATTGGGGTTTTTGTTAATTTTTGCGAAAAGAGTTGCGTTGGCTTTGGCCTTCACTTTTTGTTTTCCTGACGTCGGACAAATTTTTTGCAGTGTGGATAAGTTTGGTGCACCATCGAGTGGGGCGAAAAAAATTTTTGGTTGGGATAGGTCCCAAGTCAGTTTCGACTGGAGCTTGGGTGCAGCAATTGGGTGAGATCAAATCTCCCATTGGATCCTTGGATTGAGTGGCCCGCTTAGCATGGGCCTCCCAATCTGATTGGGTGAAGGATTCCCAAGTTGCTTCTGCCGCGAAGGTCTCCACGTCCTCCTGGCGTTTTGAGTTTGGGATGGTGGTAGTGGCCTTGGCCGCTTCCTTGGCTGTGGCCCTATGGGCCTGCTTAGCCTTCTTCCGCTCCTGCAGGGAGATGGGCTTTACCAATAGGTAGCAGCCTTGTGCTCCCCATGGGAAAGCCTCCTTGGTGCTTGCGGTTGATTTGTAGTGCGCCTCTCCACTGGACATGGCCGCTGAGGGGAGCTCTTGGAATGTGACGCCCTCCTTGATGGGGCATGCATGCGCCTTATGGCCGAACGCATCACAGTGGGTGCAAATGGGGGGCGCGCTGTCCACAGTTACCCAGAATGGGTGGGTGGTATGCCCTGTAATGTCAATAAAGGTGGAGTGCAGGATCTGGGTTAGGTCCTTTGCAATCTCCTCAGTTGGGGTCAGAACTGCGATGGCTTTGCCAGTGCACAGGTGTGGCATCAGCGTGAAACGTTGCGTTTCAAAAGATTGTATTTCGCCATATATGGCGAGACCATCTTTCAGGTGTTGCTCCAAAATGTCACATTTTACTGTAGTAGGCAAAAAGTCAAACGTGAGGAAAATTTGGTTTGATTTTGTCCATCTGGTGCATTTGGTTTCGATGACCCATTGCCCTTTGGGGAGGTCAACCACTATGTGCACTGCTGCAGCCTCATCTGCTGCTATTTTGCTTTCGAAACCTAGGTCCAGCCAACCATGCAACATGGAGTGAGGTGCAACGTACACCGTAGTCAGGAAAATTTTGTGTACATCTTCACAAAATTTTTCTCATAAGGCTGTTTTTTAGATTTCCAGATACACACAGACTCTGATTTCACCGACAAAAGTGGCTGGGAGTGTGGCGTGTTGATGTACTGGTTGCATTGTGCTTGCCACGCGAGTATCTCTGGGGAAATTGTGACCGCCAGTTTTTTTAGATCTTTTTCTATTCTGCCAGATTCTCCGGGGCGTTTTTGAACGTTAGAGGCCGCGGGCCTTCCACCTGCTCCTCTTGCCTTGCTTGCCCAACTGCTCCCAGACATGGGCGCAGACTAATCTCCTCTATGAGATTATCAAACTTGATTTAGTCTTGAATTGAATAGGTTGCAAAAGTGTTTGCAATGAGATAGAAAAGTTAGTACTACTAAACATATTCATAGCATCATATGTCATATCCAGTCCTCACTCTAATGCTTCATTACTTTTCAACCACATGATCATCTTTTGCAAATCTGTTAATGACATCTTCATAGTAATTTTTAATCTCATTCTGATCACCCCTAAAGCATACATTATATATTCAGTCTATCTCATAGCTCACTTCCTAATTTTCCCATCAATTAGTTCAATTAGTTCATGACTCAGTATGTCATAGAATCTGCTGATAACAGTAAGACTGTTCCGCCACACTAGATGACTCACCACCTAAAAAACACAACCTGAACTCCGTTGGTACAGCCAACCACTGTATTTTATATAGATTGGAAAGGGGAAGTTCCATTTTTGGCTAGTTATCCCAAAAATAAAACATAGCTGCTAAATGTTACCATAAACTTCTTACAATTAGTAATTGAAAGTTTTAAGGGTATATTATCAGAAAATATGGTAAACTAAAAATGTCTTGACAACAGAACTTGGTGGGTCTGCTGTATTTTATTTGATTTAAGAGAGGATAAGGGGTGCTATGATTTGCCTAAGATAGGTGAAGCCTCAACTTATAGTTTCTGACTTGGTTGTTGTTTCCCTCAACTTTGGCTTACCTCTGTTATTATTTTATTTTTATTTGACTATTTCTTAGGACTATAGTCCAAAAACATTATCATTTAATTGTCAATCAATAATTTGACAAAAAATGTAGTCCCAAAAACATTTTTTATTTGTCAACTGATGCTTTATTGGTCCATAAGCCCGAAATCATTAGTAATTTATTTTTTGAGCACTGAGCATTTTTCCTTATTAACACTGAGCTCTCTAAAAAAGTGATTACTAGAGAAATTACCCCAATTAGTGCTCTACTGGGTGATGAGTTGGAATGTTGAAAATCCAACTTAATAACATCTTGAAATCAAGCCCAAAGTTATTCTCAGCTTTAAATCCATTATTTACTCCATTAACCACCTTATGCCACATTATAATTTACTAGCTATTGTGTACCTAATGGCATATAGTGGGAACCACTTAGCTGTGTTACCAATATTGCTCTTAGTCCAGCCTTCAATAATGAATACAGATCTACTCCAACTCTGAACCTGGACTATGCCATCACCTCCTGCCTTCTTGAATCTCCTCCCATCTCAAACATAGTATTTGGCTATCATTCATTTAATTCTTAATTTTCTCTTACTACTTTAAATAGTACCTACTTTTTGCTTAATAAAGATACTTTGAATTGGAATTTATCTTTTGTAGGCATATATTTTATGTCTTTTTCTCATAGTCTCAACAATAGCAATAGCATCGAGACCCAGGATAGTTGCCATATACACAGACCCTACTGAAATGAAAGTGCCTAGCTATCATCTCAAAGAATCTATTCTTCCACCAAATGCCATATTAAGAAAGATAGAATATCTGAATTAACTTTATCAACCTAAGTTATCCAACTCAGGTATCTCTTAGTACCCAATTAAATTAAATTCAGCTTTCACTTACTGAAAATCTAAGATCCGGTGCTTAGTCCAGGGTCATTCCAAGTTTCCATTGTAAACTTTTGATCACCCCTGAGGCAGCCTAATTATTTAAAGAAATCAAAACGAGATATCTGATAAAAAAGAAGCCCCTCTACCTTGCAGATATGAGCTGGGCTTACTGCTGTAAGTTTGACCAAGCTCAAACCTATTTGGATGACATAGATGCCATTGGACAGTTTAAGACAAGGACCAATTGAAATGCTGAAAACAGAATAAAAAAAATTAAGATGTGAAATCAATAGGATATGCGATGTGCAATATTGTGAAAAACAGCTTGGAATAATTAAAGGTTACGCTGGAGATGCCACCAAACTAGTTTCAGTTATTGACTATAACCTCAAAAATGACAAAATGTGAGAGAAAGAATTATTTTATTTATGATGTTTTGAATCAACACTTTTATTCCGTTGTTGTAGCAACATCTGAGAGAACGCCGCCTGATCTACCCAACTATTTCATAAAACCTGGGATTAGTTACTTGAACTTGGGCTTGTCACAGCTAAACCAAAAACCTCAATACACTCTTCAATTTCCTTTGCAAAAATCACTGCAAAGAATTTGGGCTTTCTGCAACTGACAAATTATATATTAGTGAAACTGAAGTCCAAAAATCTTGATCTTTATTTGTCAGCCAAGCCAGAGCCTCTAAATGAGTCTAATGGATCAACTGAATCAAATTACCACTTCACCATTTTTTTCCTGATGCCAAGGCTCACAGCTGCTCAAATGGCCACCAAACCAAATGCCTTTTTGCCAAAATTGTTTTCCTTTTCTGAGGCTCACATCTGCTCAAAATGAGCTAGACAGTAAAATGGTTTGCTGCCAAAATTGAATTCATAGCTGAGGAGACAAAATCTTCTAGAACTTTGCTTGGGCCAGCTGAGCAATTTCTCAAGACCAAATCGTCCTCTTCTACCAATTTATTTCATTTCAAAAATTTTATTTATCAAAGTTATTCATCCTTACTAATATTTTAGGATTCTCTACTGGCGTTAGGAAATTGATTTTCCCTGAAAAAATTTGACATGATTAAAAGGATCTTAAAAAGTTACCGCCTGAACGCCTTGAAATTTAATGCAAAGCTATGCTCAAATTATCCTTCCTTCACCTACCTGATAAACAATTATTCTCTTTTATCTTTTAAATATGAAGTTTTTGGGCAAAATCTAGCTGCGTTTATCTCCTTGACTTTATCCGATAACTCTCCTCTCACTGATGTGGGCTCTACCTCCACCAAATTGGCTAGTGATGCTATAAATCCAAAAATGCTTTAAGATCAACAGTAGCAAGCTCAAACAGTCCATCATCTCCAAGTTAAACTTAATATTTTCCCAAAGAGATGATCGTTCACTCTAATATCAAACTTCCTTCCAGCTGCTACTTAGATAATTTACTTGTTAACTCTGTATTTCTATTTCCAATTACTTATTCTTGCATCAATTTCAGTTACAAACCGCCTAGACGCCATCTTAAATTCATGCAAGGTTAAAATAAAATTCCTCACCTTTATGTAAATAGAACAAATAACTCAAACACTTTCCCTTTTTCATTTTGGCTCTTACTATGGATGAGTTCATCCCTGAAACCTCAAGGTTGATGTAGAAATTTGAGCTTAATTAGGACCAAGTCATTATAACCTATGCTTGAAAAACTGCAACCTATATTCAGCTTGGACCTCAAGGATTTAGATGGCCATGCCAATTTTACTAACTTTAAATGCCTAACTACAATTAACTTATGTCATTTTAATACAGAATTACCCAATCTAAACCTTGATGAAATGGCCTGGACTCATGCTACCAAGCCTTCCCTTTCTCACAAACTTACTTTCAAAGTTCCCAAGAGAGAAGCCAAGGTTTCTCCCTGTGTCAAATTGTTTCTTCCTTCCCTGAAGCCGCTTTTGGACTCAACTGCAGGTTTGGTTAAGATATCCCTGCAGCTTCTTTATGCAGATTTGTTGTCAGTTTTAAATTCCCCCCCCTCTCTAATTCATTGTTGCTCCCAGATTCAGAAATGTCAGAGGGCTGCCTACGCTCATCTGTCCTTTGTCTACCTCAAATCTCAAGTTTGTGGTATTGACTATCTTTGAAAGAACAAGCATCCTTCAAGAATTGCAATGCTGAACTCTATTAGGGACTAAGCTTAAACTGACTACCTTTTATTCTCATACTCAGCTCCTCCATAATAACGCCATATCTAAGGTTACCCTTTTCTAAACTGGGTAATTAACTAACCCTTGGGATCCCCACCTCTTCAATATCAATTTTTTCCAGGAGAATGAGATACTCTGGACTACCACTGAATGCCTATAGTTTATGAGATTGAAACCCAACTTTTACTTGATGGGCCAAACTAACCCAACTACCTATGTTAGCACCTCAAGCTCAACTATGATAGTTTTGGATTAACAAGGCCGCCCATTCATAACGAAAACATTGAAACTCCCAGTTGAGGCTTCAAGGGGGCTCTGTCAGGCTTCACCCTAGGTTAAGTGCAGCCTTGACTTATAGTTACTGACCTGGCTGCTTTTTTTAACTTTGTCTTACCTCCATCATTATCTGAATTACCATTTGACTCTTTCTTGGGACCGTAGCGCAAAAACATTATCATTTAATAGTCAATTGATGCTTTCTTAGGTCTAATCCCCAAAAACACTATTATTCATCAACCAATAATTTATTGTGGCTAATGCCTAAATTCCCTAATAAATTTATTTTTTTAAGCATTTAGTGATTTCCCCTTATTATCGCTGAGCTCTCTACCAAGAAAATTCAGATAAATTGCCAAAATAGTGCTCCACTGGCCTATGAGAGGAAAGAATGCCCAAATTAACTTACTATCATCTTGATATCAAACCCAACTTTATGGTCAGTGTTTAACACCTTTATTCACTCTAGTAACCACCTTATGTCACATTATAATTTACTAACTATTGTGTGCCTTATGGCAGATAATGGGAACCACGTAGCTGTGTTACCATTATAGCTCTCAGTTCAGCTTTACTAAAAGAATACTGATCTACTCTAACTTTGAACCTGGACTATGCCATCACATCCTGCCTTCCTGAATCTCCTTCCACCCTCACACATGGTAATGCCTATTACTCATCGCATTCCTGATTTTCTCCTGGTCCTTTATTATTACCATCTATTCAATTAATAAATAATCCTTAAATTATAGTTTTTATAAGTGTACATTTTACGTCTCATTTATTTAGTCTCAACATTAGTAATAGCCATTAAGACCCAGAATAGTTAAATATACATGGACCCTACTTAAGTGAAAGTGCCTGGCCATCTCATTTAAGAATTAATTCCGCCACCAAGTGCCATCTCAAAGGGATTTAGAATAACTGATTTAACTTTATACCAGCCTGAGTTGTCTAACTCATTCATCTCCAAGCACCTAATTGTATTAGAATTGCTTTAACTTACTAGACACTTGAGAAGGATGGTTTGCATTGTCAAGGGAACTCAACGTAGTAAGATTCCAATGTATTGACAATATGAAATTTTTAATAATGATTTTTATACAATTAGATGGTTCAGGTCAATTTATCCTGCTTGAATCAGTGCTATCGAGTATTTACCAAAGTTTTTACCATTGACCACTTCTTGAAAGTGGCGGCAATATTCTCAACAGAACTAGTGAGGCAATTTATGGAAAGGAAGGTAAGGAAAATTCCCTAAAAAGATAACAGATTTGGAACTCCCAAACCTACTTGGGGCAGGCTTGCCAAACACTCAGGAAATTCATTAGGTTTGGGGATATGTATCAAGATAAAATTTGATCTGATTTCTTTGATTATGTTCAAATCTGGATTACACCACCTTAATGGACTTGAACCTTGTTTTTTTAAATATTGCATTGAAGGGGATGGCAATATCTAATTTCAATTGCCTCTAGCTTCCACACTTCCCTGCACAGCCCTTTGATCTTTTCAACTCCTTGGTAGTAGGAATATAAGAAGGGGAGAAACCTTCAGAGTGTAAACTGTGACCCAACGCTCATTCAATTCATAAATAAATTGCCTTTTGGTGAGGGGTGCAAAAGCCTTATCAGGCTCTTCTTGGTTCTATACGGGAACTATTTCCTGTCCAATAGTAGGAGCTTCTCCCTGGAACTTACACAGGCAGTCCATGGCATTTTCTACAGCCAGGCAGCTCTAAGATCAATCAACCCAAAATCAATAAATATGTCCTATATCTTCATGGTAAAGGGGTTTCATATTTCTTCATCATGTTCTTTTTATATATATTAGGTTATATCCAGCAGTATGCACTCATACTCGTGCCACATCATGGAGAGTTATTACTGAAAAAACATTTTTGTGAAGGTCATCTTTAAGGGCATTTTTTGTAAGCACTTGGCAGGGATCGCCTGTAGTCAGAGATCTGGGTAAAAATATATTTGGAAAGTCCTTCAAAGCTTACAAATTCTTAGTCTTGATATCACTCAACAATCTTCTTAGCAGAATAACTGTTGCTAAGAAAAATATGCACTTTGGCAATGACAGTGTTGGGTTTCCGGCTCAAACTGAAGATTTATTTAAACCTGATAATAAGAACTAACCCTGATCTAAAGGTTTGGTCAATATTACTAGTAGGGGACGATCCACAAATAATTATTCAAACCTCCTGACGTCAAGATCCAAACACATTAAAAAGTGATTGAATATTGTTAAAAAGAGGCATCATATGCCTTAGGATCCTCAAGTAGTAAATTAGTATAGATCTTGGCTTGAAAGCACTTTAAGTTTTATACAAGAGTTCTTGCCCAATCACCTATATAATTTTTTATGAGAAAGACATAGGTTACAGTATTTTTACCATAAATTTTTGATTATCACTCCTGTAATAGCAAAGATAACAAGGATGTGCCAGTTAAGGAGTTTTTTCCTTAATTGAAAGCTTCCATTAAAGTAAAGTTTAAATATCCTCATGCCTTAAAGTTTTGTTGCCATGAACTTTCTTTAAATGTTTAATGTTATATCCTCTTTGTCCTGAAAAAACTGGTGCTCCCTTCCAGGTTTAACCAAAGTTCTCATAAAAATTATGACTACAATAAATGATAATTTTTTGTATCAGAATCCTCTTCAGATTATGGTTTCGCTCGCCTCAGTGAGTGTTCATAATGCATGTAGGAGAATGGAAACAATTAGCAATTTTACTACTCATGTCTATGGAGGTGGACCTCACCACCCTTTCCACTGAGCAGTATCAACTAAAATCTTGAACTTAAAAAGTCTTCCAGCTCCTCCTCACAGGGTCCATTGTCCCAGGAAAATGAACAAATAGAAGACAATCCCTCGTGGTACCAACCCCTATAATGGTTTTACTGCCAGTTCCTCGCTTGATGAGAATCAGGTTGGGACATGATGTTTGGAGCGCTAACTGCATCAATTAATGCATCCCACCCTGTACCACCTATTAAAAGTAGCCAGGTTCCATCATCAGTAACTGCTTTGGCATTTACAATTCCTCCAATTTAACCATTCTGCCTCTCTCTTCAGTGGTGAGCTTTAAAGTGCCATATTGGAAATTAGCAACTTATCAATGAGATGCAGGATGTGTTAATACATCTTGATTAGGGAATATTGAGATTCAAATGTCTGGAGCTCTCCAATAGTTTCAGCCAGCTACAATCTGTATACATAACCATATCAGGGATCATACCACAGGAGTATAAACCTAAATTGACAAATTTGATATCCTCCATGAAAGAACCCTCCGCTTTCTCAAAATGTTAATTTATAATATTTGAGATACCCAGGATTTTTTTCAATCCTCTGGACCATCTGGAATCTCAAGTGACGCTGGTCCTCCTGGAATACCTGAAAGAAACTGGAACATCTGGTCATGATGGACTGCTCAGCTAACATAGGTCCCCGGACTTCCTGGCCCACTGGGGCTTCCTGGGCCTAGTACTGATTTGGAGACCCTTGAAGATCGGCTCCAGATGATACTCTAACAAAAGCAATTTTTAACTTTCAATTAGTACGCGTAGATTAGGGAGCGCGACTCAATCAGGATGTGATGCCTCTCTATATTAGAGTTTCCTTAGGCGCTCATCACGGATGACTTGAAGCCTTAGCTGCCCTACCCTTCTTAGTACAAGAATTAGAACAGCAAGTGCTTGCCAACAAGCAACATCAACTCAAGCTTCAAGGCACAACTGCCAGTTTAAAAGATAAAATAAAGCAGCTGATCCATCTCTTGGTTACCAAAACGGCCCTTTGTGTTCCTAATGAGCTAGTAGAATTAGTTATTGAAGATGTAAAGGATCTGCAGGGTCAAGTAGATGCTCTCCATACTCATAAATATTTATGGTATACTGTTTTATTTTTAGCTGAAGAAGCGCTTTTGGTGTCATTCATGTCACTTGGCCTTTAACCCCTCCAAGTAACACGTTTAGACCCTCCTTCAAAGATATATGTGTCCTTGGGAAAGGGAGCATTATCTCCTTTTTATATTTTCATAAAAGTGCAATGGAGGAAGCCACCATTTACCAATATCACTTTTGTTTGACCAATTGCCTTAGCTAAGTAACATGGGACATAATGGTCCATATTTGATAACTTGTCATACCTGGAATGATGCAAGGCTTCACTGCTTCAGGAGTTCAGTAGTGACTTAACACTATCAACAAGAAATAGTCATTTTTGGGAATCAGTCTCAATCATGGAGAACTCAATAATGAGTTCACCCAAAGATTTTATCTCAAGACCCAGACCGTGGTTATGAGAAATCATCTTAGATTGGATGATGGTATCATCACTTTTTGTTAGCATTCAAAGCCATTAACATCCAACTATATCTTAAAGTGGTAAAGCCCAAACTCACGTCTGTTATAATTGGCGTTTAGCCATCAATTACAACCGTAAAAGTAGATACTTTTGTATAAAATACTTTAGGGAACTATATGAATACAGTATCCTTACAATACAATTACAAAGATATTATCGTTAAAAAATCTTTATTTAGCAGCTTCACTCTAGGTTAAAAGAAAGATCCTCTCTCATTTTCTTCTTACATTGTAATAAAATTACACTATAGAGTACCAAGAAGTGCATGATTATTCTAGAGCTTGTAGAGATCATTGGATTGACATTTGGGTGACAAAAACCCTTGACAATTGTTTTGTTGCAAGCGGGACAAGTGAGAAAATATAATAATAACAAAGAATTATATTTATACTGCTGGGAGGCCTCATAAATCAATAGTCAGTGATTCAGGGGATATTGCTGGCAGGGTGGTAAGAATTTGATCCTCAGTAGCTATAAATCTACATATAAAAATGTGGCCACGTGGGCAAGGTAATCTATTGTATATGATTTGACAGATTGATAGCAGTGCCATGGCAATTCATT
Source organism: Massospora cicadina (assembly GCA_022478985.1). Classification (NCBI taxonomy): domain Eukaryota; kingdom Fungi; phylum Entomophthoromycota; class Entomophthoromycetes; order Entomophthorales; family Entomophthoraceae; genus Massospora; species Massospora cicadina. Next base: position 13,842 of record JAKSZP010004130.1, read on the forward strand.
GTAACTTAATTCGAAGGATTAATATTGAAGTCAATCCTGAAGATTCAAAACCTTATTCTAAAAACAAATCAAAATAGTTGAAAGAATCTAATAATTTGTCAGACCAGATCACAACATATCCCCCACTTACCAAACATTCAGTACATAAATGAGCAGTGGCTAGATGGTAATTAATTGAGGAGGCCGCTAGGCCAATCAACACATAAATATAAGCTAATAACTGCTGCTTCTGAATGTGCACCAGGTAAGTTTAATAATTCTCCAAAGACACCTTGATTTCTCCCTGGTGCAAATAGATGAAACCAGGGGAAATAATGGGATCCTTTATAAATCATCAAATTGGCTGGAGGATCTTACCATACTACCTTTCATGAAGTTGAAAAGTGATATCCATTACAATGAGGGCCTGATGCCCTGTTTTAATAGTACGCTTTTATCCAGTGTGGAGTGGGATCTCGTTTGAATTTGCGATTTGTTGAGGTATTTTAAGGTGTTCTCCAACCTTTACAATATTTGATAGGAATAACCTCCATCAGAATTAACCTTCACAATTAAGGAAAATTGTGAAAAGGACTCAATATGAGTGACAGATTCAACTTTCACTGACACTGGAAGCCCTGTAAGCACAGTATGCATGTTGTCATCTATTCTACAATCCACTCCTGGATTAAAATCCGCCTTCTCCTCATTTGGCGTGGGCAATGCTATATTGGTTGGATCAATCACATGCTTGATAACTGTCCCGCCAGACCATGTTCCTCATTGGATCATTCCTGGTTATAATACATGGGGATGTGTATTCACCTACCTTTAAAGTATTGTCTTCAAAGTTAGCTTTCAGCCCATATCTCCTCATAAATGAGGCACCAAATAGTAACTTATAAATATGGGGTAAAACACAAGCTGGATCAGAAAGCACTTTTGTCCCAACCCACAAGTGGTAAGGAGCTATACGCACCTAGAGACATAATGGCATTGAGGCCCAAAGTACCATATTCTTTACAGTGAGCAGTATCCAGTTCAGTTTATAACTTCTTCGTTATCTGAAGAATAATTTTGGGTGCGCCGCTGTCCATAATGGCTTGAACTGGCATGTTGTACATACCAATAACAAAGTAAGGTCCCTCGGCGTGATTATTTGGGCCGTTGAGTATGTCAATCTTAGAAATTCCACTTGGATTTAGTATTCTATAAATTTTTGATCACCTCAGGCCTCAGAGCCGTAGCAAACTCAATAATTATTTTTGTAGGGGACATTTCCCCAACGAGGGTGTGTTCTGGTAAATTTAAGTTGTTATCTGGTATTTTTGAACTTTTAACAGATGTAAAATATCCATGTTCTACTCCGCCTGAGTTTCTAAATCCATTTTAGTGGTCACAATCAGTAAATTGATTATTTACTCTTTTTTGGAGGGCTTGGTATTAGGAGTGCCAAAAGGATAGGCGCAGCGCTAGAAATATTTTATCAGTTTGTTATTGATAGTGTTGGAAGTTAAAACAGTAGCGTGGCTCAATACAATAATATGTGAGGCTCACAGGCTTGGCGGAAAACGATCTGAGCATCATATTGGCTTATAACGTGAGTACCATACAACACTTGAGCCTAATATAAAACTAATTAGTAAAGGCTAGCACCTCCTCACTAACTTTAAAGTTGATTGATAGGAAAGCAGTTTTCATTACCTATCATCTGTTCCACTCTGCTAAACTCATCAATGATATTCTTGGTTTTAATTTATGACATTACAACTTCAGTAATTTTTGGCAATACTAACACTTGATTATAGTGATACAGCAATTTATTATATTTTCCAGTTTAGTATGTTCATTTGGATTATACAGTTTTATTTAAAATTAACCATATTAATGTATGAATTTTCCATGTCTATTGAACTTGGGAAAATCGACTGGGTTTACTAAAGTAGAAGGCTCTGAAGTAACTTGAAGGGTTAACATTAGCGGAAGCAGTGGATGATGTAGATGGGGTGGCGGTAGCAGCTGACAAGGGTACAGCAGTTAGTACTTTGTGCACTGTAACCATAACTTCCTCCATAGAATCATAAAAATTAGAATATGACAAATTAGCTTGGCATGGCACTTGTCTACGCTTATGCATAATACGCTTAAGATCCTGGTGGAATTGTTTTACTATTCTAATATAATATTGTCATTACTCCATAAACTTCTGCTCAGTATTCTTTTACTTCCAAATAAACTTAATCAAATGAAAATTTAATTCCTTGATTTCCTGCCACTGATATTAAACCTGGCGGCGTAAGTTTCAACTCCTGATAGATCTCAGTACTTGCACGAACTGTCTCTCACAGGTTCAGGTGAAAAAACACTTTGGCCAATTGGGCCGTGATTCTAGAACATAATGGACCTTTTGTGTATTTGGGTTAATCATAAGGAATATATGGCAGGTTTAATGACAGTCATAATTGTAGCATAACATTTTGAAAATTTTTCAGTTAAAACAGGTACAAAAAGTAGCCCCTATAGTGAGCATCATATTTTTATAAATGGCGCTTAGGCTTCAACTACAACCGCACTGGTAAATATTTTTGTATACAAAACTAAAGGGAACTGTATGAAGACAGAAGACCAACAATATAATAATAAAAATTTTATCATCAAAGGTACTTTATCTAGCAGCTTCAACAAACTAAGTGAAAAGAAAGATCCACTCTTATTTTCCAATTCCATCGTTATAAACTAAACTATCAAGTATCATGCAGTGCATGGTTATTCCAGAATTGGCAGAGATCATTGGCTTAGAAAATTAGGGGACAAAACCCCTCAATGACTGTTTTATAACCCGTGAGGCAAGGGAGAAAGTATTTTAAAAAGGGATTTATCTATGGTGCCTGAAGGCCTCATAAATCAATAGTCAGTGATTCAGGGATATTGCTGGAGGGGCGGTTAGGATTCAACCCTCAGTGTAACGGGTGGGTTTGTGCCAGTATGCTACAAAGGAGTTCGGAAGTACCAGCCATGTCACTGACCACATAACTGACAACTTGTTAGAATTCTTATCCCTAAACCTGAACGCCATGTCTGGGTGACATGACGTATTCTTGAACCATAGTCCCGGTGACACTGCATGCCAATATCATGGTCTGGCTCCAGGACAGCGATAAGAATGAGGCCAATGCTTTCCCTAGCTCACTTGTTGAGCTCATCCTCTAGATCTGGGCTTTAAAAATAAAATTTATAATAACAGAAGTATTTAAAATGAGCTGCAAACGTTTTATTGAATATTGTAAAATTTTTATAAAATGAACTTCAATTCTCAGTTTTCACCTTCCATTTAATATAGCACTTTAAAATACTCAACTAAGCTTTTTAACTCAAGTTTTCAAATGATGACCAGAATATCATTAGCAAAGGCTCAATATCCCATTCAATCATTATTAAAAAATTTGGGACGCCAGTGTTGCATTCCACCAGATCAGCCTCTGTTCCCAAATTTCTGACTTCTTACCTTTGATGACCCTATTCCTAATCTGCTCTTTTACTAAACTCGAATTATTGGAGTTTACCTCAAATTCTCATTGGAATACAAGATTTCGCCCACCAGGTCAAGTGTGGACCAGGGTGCGACTGTTCCATTACATCACCCCCTGTGAGGCCCAGAATTCCCAGACCTTTTCTGAACAATTTTAACTTACTTCTTTTATTTGTCATGTCGCCTATTCCACCTTGTAACCACTCTATTTTAATAAGAATTTCTGTTATCCTCTCACTCATTGCACATCTAATATCTGCTCAACCACATTTCTGGCTATAATCCTCATGAGGGTTCAATGGTCCCAGCCGCTCCAGTCCTTTCCCTCTAAACTCCCAAAGGTTTGGGGCGTGGTCCCCTGGTGGTCCTTCACTCTTATGAAAGCTTCAGTTCAGAAGCGGTCTTATTGATAGCACAAATAATATTATGTGGGCCTAAAAACTTTGGGCCAAGCTTCTGGCTTATCACTGGCATGCCATATTTCTTGGCCGCCACTAACACCCAATCTCCAGGAGCAAATAACGGATCTAGCAACCTTTTTTCAGTCTTCCTGACGCTTCCACTGTGCCCTGGCTCATTCCATAAACACTCATAATTTCCACCCAATGTCCACCATCTTGTGGGTTATCTTGTCCATCCTCTGACACACTTCAACACTCAAACTCCCATCCAATGTAGGATTGATTCCATGGCATGGGAAAAACGGGGTCATCCCATTGATTATTGACAGTGGTTGTTATAAGTGAACCGTGTCAACCTGACCCATGATACCCAATCATCCTGCCAATCCAAAACGTAGCACTGTAGATACTGTTAGAGTATTTAATTTATCTTCACCATTTGTCCATTGGATTAGGGTAATATGCTGAAGACCTTCATGGGTAATTTTTAAATTATTGTGAAAATTGGACCAGAGTTTGATACAAATTGGAAACCATTGTCCTAAAAATTCCTTCCAGAAGGCCATGCTGGGCCTATATTTCGTCGTTGAAAATCTTTGTTGCATCCTTGGCTACAAAATTGATGGTTCATAGGAAAAATTTAGCATACCTAGTCAGTAAATTGGCGGTGACCATAATTTCATCTTTCCCTTGGACCTTTGGCAAACCCATGATAAATTTTACACAAACTGACCCCCAAAGATGACCCAGAATGAGAAGGGGATTAAATTACAAGTGGGATGCTTTCTCAAAGGTCTTGGCCTTACGCAAACCAAGCATTTCGCCACATATTTCATAATGTCCTTCCAAAGACCTGGCCACAAATAATTCTGCCACACCAGTTTGGCCATCTTCTCGACTCCTGGGTGCCCCATCAACAGGTGATCATGAGAAGCTTATAATACCTTCTATTGCAATGATGGATTTGGGACCCACATGCGCAAATCATTGTATAATATTCCATTTCTTTTACCATGAGTGCTATGGTGGCCATGTTGCTGGCCTTCTTATGTCTCAGCCAATAACCAATGACTGAATGCTGACTTCCTCTGTTTCCGTTGGATCTCCTCTTAATCCACTCTCCTCACTTTTGATAATTTCAAATAGATCCGGCCTGAACATTGTAGCCATGTTAAAACCCTCTAACTCCATCTTTTATATGCTACCTGCGTCATGACTCAACCAATCTGCTAAGGTGTTTGCGGATCATGGCCAGTACTCTACCTGAAAATTGTACTGGACCAGCTCACAAGCCAACGGACTTGGTGCTGGTCCATCTTCTTTAGCTCACAATAATATTCCAGCGCTTGATGATCCATCTGAACAACAAAAGGGTTATGTGCATATAGCAGATGATGCTATTCCTTTAAAGTTGAGACTACCATCAGTAATTCTTTATCATATATCAAGTAATTTTTTTCTGCCAGGACCATTTTCTTGCTAAAGTAACACACGGGGTGTTCTAATCCATCCTCCCCTTTTTATATTAACACTGCTCCCGCGCCATAATTTGATGCGTCTTTCTCAACCACTTAAGGTTTAATGGGGTCCAGATGATCCAAAACAGGCACTATAGGAAGCTTCTCCTTTAACAAAGTGAACGCTGCTCCTCTTCTCCCCATATGAAAGGAACATCTCGCATTAACTACGTAAGCAATAGAGCCATTTATGACATATTTTTTCACAAACTGCCAGAGAAAGACTCATTGTCCCCAAAATTCCATACTCCTGTTTTATCTATTGGTGCCTTCCATGCTTGAACTTCCCTCAGTTTTCAGGGCATATCACAAGACCGTTTCTAAACACAACATTGCAAAAAACGTTACTGAGCTTTGATTGAATTACATTTAAATGGCTTTGATGCAGACCTGCCTTGGAAAGCACTTATAGCACTTCCCTCAAATTGCGTACATGCATGTCCTGGGAATGGTAAATGAGAATGTCATCCATATATTCAGCACAGAAACGGCCAATCATCACACACTCACTTAATAATACGCTGGAACACCACTGGGGAATACTGTAGCCCAGCTGGCATTACCCAATACTAAAACATCCCTAATTGGCATTTAAACATCATATAATTTGATGTTCCGGTCTCATGGTACTTGTTTGATAGCGTCTACATGATCTAGCTTCATAAAAATGGTGCAACCCGTGACCATTGAGAAAATATCCTCTTTAAGTGAATGGGATAAGGATCTAGCTCCTTAACTGCGTTGAACTGACAGAAATTTACACACAGTCATAATTCCCCGCTTTCTTTTAGTACCAGTAGTACTGGAGACATGATGACGGATTTTTGTTTGTTCAATCAACCCCAAACTCAACACTGAACTAACATGCTCTTAACGCTACTTTCGCTCTTTGATTTAGTGGGTAAACTGGGCATCCATGGGGAAGTTTGGACCTTTCCTTGAATTAAAATGAAAACGCAAATGAGCCAGAGTTGGAAAAAGAGATACCTTTTTGTCCTCAAATACTCCCACAGTATCATGGTATTCCGCCAGCAATTCCTCCGCCTGCATAACTCTCACAATCTTTATTTATCTGACTTATACTCGCCAACTATCAACCCCCATCTCATTGGAGGGACCACACTTGGGTTCAAGGTAACTGCACATACAGGAAAATTAATATGGTGTCAAAACCAATGACAACGCTGCATCCCTAATAACAGGGGTTGATCCAGATTCTCTATTGCACAAAATAGCTCCTTGAACCCAAATGGACTCTTCTGTACTTCTATCAAGGGACTTACTTTCCATGAGAGAGCCCTACGTGACACATTGGTGAACACAACCTCTTGTCCTTTCTGAAAATCCGCTTCAATTTCTTGGCTAACGTGAGCTCAACATATTTTCCTCAACCCTTGTATCCACCAGGACATCAACTCTTTTGTTCCACCATTTGTGTATAACTCCATTAAAATAAGTAAATGAGGTTAAAGTGAACAGGAAGATTTACTTTTAAATGAAATTTTCCTATATTGCAAATTTTCAGGTGGCAAACACTTGGGCCCATTCTCCTTCTCAGGTCCGTGGCTCGCCGCCTTACTGAATTCCTCCAAATTCCCTTGTTGGGCCCCCTTTGTACATTTCCAAAAATTTCTTGGACTGAATGCCAGTCCCCCTGACTGGGCCAACCACGCGCTGGAGATTAAACTTTTCCTGGTGACATGGAGCCCTCGTGACAGTCTTGTGCCAATGCCAATTACTTTTTAACCTGTAGGGCTAGCATAACCTCCTCCGCCAGCATACCCTGAACTTTCGCTGCCACCATGGATGTCAATATTTCTTCCTGTAACCCTTGATGAAACATTTGCAAGGATTAGGAATCTGCCACCTAGGCCACTATTGCCAACAGATGGAAAATCTGTACGTACTCCTCCACTGAGCTACGCCCCTGGCTAATAATCAAGAGCGCAATCTATGATTTATCCTTTGCTTAATCCAGGCAGGCTGCACGGTTGATCAGATTCACATACTCCTTGGAACCTGTTAGGCGGCCTTATTCTTTGATCAGCTCCTGCACCCAGGCTGCAAAGTTCAAGGATAATGAATATATTATTTGGGCTATCTGGAGTGAGAAAGGGGCTTCTCCCTGTTGCTTGTGCCAAACGTGCCTGAAAACAAATCTTGCTTATCACCTGGTGAATTTTGTCAAGCGCCTCCATGGACAGAGCTACTTGAACGTTGTTTGATTTGGGCATTACTGGGATTTCCGCTGCTTTTGGTGTTAAAGCACCCCATAACCACCCCACCTTTCACATTATAAAGGTTAGCAAGAATCCTACCATTACCACATTTAATAAATTTCAGTACCATTTCTCACCTCCTGAGATCACCATCTCCACTCAGTCCCCTCAAGAAAGAAATTAAAAGTATTTGAGTTTCATCTAAATATAAGGGCGGGTTTGCACCAGTATGCTACAAAGGAGTTGGGAAGTACCAGCCATGTCACCGACCACATAACTGACAACTCGTCAGAAATTCATCTCTGAACCTGAACGTCATGTCTGGATGACGTGACGTATTCTTGTTTCATAGTCCCAACGACACTGCATGCCAATAGCATGGTCTGGCTCCAGTACAGCAACAATAATGAGGTCAATGCTTGGCCTATCTCAATTTTCAAGTCCATTTTTTACATCTGGGGTTTGGATATAAGTTTAAAATAATAAAAGTGTTAAAAATGAGCTGCAAATGTTTTATTGTATATTGTAATATTTCTTACAAATAAAAGTTAAATTCTCAGTTATTACCTTCTCCTTCATATAACACTGAAAAATACTCAACTAGGCCCCTTGACTCAAGCTTTCAAATGACAGCCAAATCATCATTCACAAAGGCTCTATATCCATATAATAATAAAGGATATTTCAGGATGCCAGTGTCCCATTTCGCCAGATCAACCTCTGTTCCAAAATTTTCTGAATTCTAAACTTTAATAACCCCGTTCCTAATCCCTCTCCTAATGAACTCAATTTATTAGAGTTCACCTTCAAAAATTTCATTAAAATAAGATTTCACCCACCAGGTCAACATGTGGACCTGGGTTTGCCTGATTTGTTACACTTGGTAGCTATTCAGCTATGTATAAAAATGTATCCGCATAGGCAAGGTAATTCACTTAGTTTGATTTAATGATATAAGAGTGGCGTTGATGCAATCCACTATAATTAAATTTTTACAGATTAATATCATTGTAAAGGCTGAGGAATCAAAACATTATTATAAAATACAAAATTGAAATAAACAAAATGATTGAATGGCTGGTCAGACCAAATCGCAACAATGTCCCTCCTGCATATCAAGAAGGCTATTATGGAAATTCCAGCCAATCAATTTTATCCACCTGGTCACCTCATCCTAATAATAAGCCTTTCTTCAAGTTTTAGTGGTACCACCCTCCCCCCAACTCACCCACACCCAAGTTAATTTTGCAACTATTGAAGAAGACCAACCATATCATATACTTTTGCTGCCAACTTATCCAAAAAAGCAGAAAAATCAGTCAGCTTAGGGCTTGAGGCTCCCTCAGTTGATGAAACTCTAGTGCCTAAACCTTCTAGCTCTATGCTTAGTACTTTGGATTGCTTGGTTTGGCTGCTCCTGTTGAATTTGAAGTACCTCATATTATTTAAGTCAATAAAAATTGTTGGGATTCCTACCCAAATCAAAGATTTGGATGAGGTAGATAACAGGAATTTAACCAGAGCCATCAAAAAGCTGAAACCAGTATTGGGGATAATTTCTGACAAATATTAAGCCTTATTAATATTGGGTACAATCCTCACCTAATTTGGTTAAATAATAATATCCCAAAACCTCCTAACCTTGGGGTTCAACCTAAGCTATGCGGCGAGAAAATTCTATTTGACTGAATTACTAAGCCTGCTACAGAAACCCCATATTGAAGCCATTATAGATCTTAGCTTAGACCATTTGTAAATGGATGGGTAACCTCCCTGATCACTCTTATAATACCGATTTTAATCAAATAAACTATACTTTATTTTTGCCTTTTTTAAGTAAAAATTGGACAACACCTATTTTAATTTTCCTCTCCAGACAAAGTATCTGTAATAAGACTTCTTGACTAAGAGAAGCAAACAGGCAAAAATAACACCTTAGAGCTTTGGGTCCCCTGGACTAAAATAATTAAGGGATACATAAGTACACATCTGTGGTCCTGACAAAACTGGTTCCCCCTGCCAGTTACACCCTGAGTTCCCAGTGGAAATATAAGATAAAATAAAAAAATGAACAACCACAATTTGGTGTTATATCTCTTGTTAGATCAGGAACGCCTTAATTTTTTAAAATATTACCCACTGTGATGCGCGGGATGGAGCAACAAAGTCTCACCCTTGAGCAACACCAGCTTGAACTTCTAGATGCTACAGAGCTCAAAAGTAAAATTTGGCTGTTGACCCCTCTTGTTGCCACCAAACTGGCCCTTAATGCAACTCATGATTGGGTTGACTCAATATTGAGGATATTAACACCTTACAAGATAAAGTGGACGCCTTCCACCCTTATGAAACGTCCAGAAGTATCATTTCTCTTTAAGTGAAAACTTCCCCCAAATGACAGTTCACATTGTTCGGCTACTAACCCCCTCCAGTGGCACACTCAAACCATTGTTTAAAGAGAAGTACTTTCCAGGCGAGGGGAGCATCTTATCTTTCTTATTTTGTTATAAAAGTGCTATAGAGTAAGCCACTGACACCCAATGTCTCAAACACCTAACTAAATGTCTTAGTCATGTAACTCAAGACATTATGGTACCTCATTAAATGCTTTGCTAGACTTGGGATGACGCTAAGACTGCCTTACTTCAGGAATTTGGGAGCTACTTAACTTTATTCAACCAGAGCAAACCATTATGAGTATAAGCTTTAATTGATGAGAAACTGCCACTGAGTTTGCTCATCATTTTTATCCTGAAGCTCAAACGTTAGTTGCAGGAAAACGTCTTACTATAAATGATACTACCACTGCTTCGTTTTCACTATTTAAAAATATGCCTAAAATTATATTTTATTTTAAAGAGGTGAAGTCTAACCGGAAGTCTCTTCTCTATATCAAAGAAGATATTTTGGAGATTCCAACTGACCTACTCAAGCCTACTGGGCCCACTCATTTTAATAGTAATAACAAGACTTGGACCCAAGAGCTAGTGGTTACACCTCCCAAGTCGCCTAATCTAGATTATACTTCATTCATTGCAAGAGAAACAACCACACTGTAAATCTTTGCTGCGTCCTTCAATATAAATCAGCAAAAAATCAGTCAAAATATAGGTCAAGAGGCTCCTTATGCTAATGGAAATCAAATGTCTTAAGACCCTTGTTCTAGCTTTATCTCTAATTCCAGCACTTCTCGATGTTTTGTGCTAGCTGCGCCTGTAGAATTTGACATACTCCTTTCTATTCAAAGAAAAACAATTATCCAGTTTTTGTACTTTTATGTCGGTCAGTTACCCAAACAAATTTGGCTGTCAGCTCTTCTATGGAAAGCCAAGCACTGGCAAATAAAACTTTTAAATGCTTTGAACATCCCCAAGCTTGGCTGAAGCAGAATCCTCCGCTTGAATCACTACAAATCTCTAATGACAGTATACTAGCTGTTATTTCCTGGTTCAGATCTTTGGTGGTTTGAGTAGAGGTAGTTTTACATAAGGTTAAAGCCCTGGCGATAAATGACACTGGTTCCCCAGTTAACTTTATTCCTCCTGACTTATCAAAACGATAAAAATGGCTCCAGGCTTGATTCACAAAGCCGAATATGGGGTAGTCATTAATCAGTCAACTAAGGCGATAGGAGCCTATTCTGCCTTACCCCTTCAATTTGGAAAACTGTTAATTACTGCCCCCACCATTGCATTAGAAAATGATACTTATAAATTTCTTATTGGAGTCTAATTGATGCGGTAATTTAATTGCATCAACTATAAGAAAAAGTAAATTTTCTCTCTCGTTGCAATCACTTTTGCAACCCATTCAATTCAAGTCTGAATCTAGCTTGATAAATCTCATAGAGGAGATTAGTCTGCGCCCATGTCAGGGAGCAGTTGGGCAAGTAAGGTAAGAGGAGCAGGTGGGAGGCCCGCAGCCTCAAACATTTGAAAACGCCCAGAGAAACTGGCAGAAAAGAAAAAAAATAAAAAAACTGGCGGTTACTTTTTCCCTAGAAATCCTCACTTGGCAAGCATGATGCAACTAGTACATCAATACGCCACACTCCTGGCCACTTTTGTCGGTGGAATGTGGAGTCCACATGTTTCTGGACATCCAACAAATGGCTTTATGGGAAAAATTTTGTGGGGATGTGCACACTTTTTTCACGACCGCGGTGTATGTTGCACCTCATTTCATGTCACACAGTTGTCTGGACCTAGGTTTCAAAAACAAGGAGGCAGCAGATGAGGCTGCTGCAGTGTGTGTAGTGATCAACCTCCCTGAAGGGCAACGGGTTTTCAAAACAAAATGCACTAGATGGACAAAATCCAACCAAATTTTCCTCACGTTTGACTTCTTGCCTACTATGGTAAAACGTGACATTTTGGAGCAACATCTGAAAGATGGTCTCGCTGTCTACAGCGAAATACAATCTTTTGAAATGCAACGCTTTATGCTGATGCCACACCTGTGCACCGGCAAAGCCATCGCAGTTCTGACCCCAACTGAGGAGATTGCAAAGGACCTAACCCAGATCCCACACTCCACTTTTATTAATATTGAAGGGCATACCACTCACCCTTTCCAGGTAACCGTGGACAGCGCGCCCCCCATCTTCACCCACTGTGACACATTTGGCCATAAGGCACATGCATGCCCCACCAAGGAGGAGATCCCACACTCCACTTTTATTAATATTGAAGGGCATACCACCCACCCTTTCCAGGTAACCGTGGACAGCGCGCCCCCCATCTGCACCCACTGTGACACATTCGGCCATAAGGCACATGCATGCCCCACCAAGGAGGGCGTCACATTCCAAGAGCACCCCTCAGCGGCCATGGCCAGCGGAGAGGTGCACTACAAACCAACCGTAAGCACCAAAGAGGCTTTCCCGTGGGGAGCACAAGGCTGCTACCTTCTGGTAAAACCTATTTCCCTGCAAGAGTGGAAAAAGGCCAAGCAGGCCCACAGGGCCGCGGCCAAGGAAGCGGCCAAAGTCACCTCCGCTATCCCACACTCCCAATGCCAGGAGGACATCAAAACCTTCGTGGCAGAAGCAAATCAGGAATCCACCAACCAATCAGATTAAGAACATACCAATTGGGCCACCTGATCTGAGGATCTGATGGGTGACTCAAATTCTCCCAATCTTTGCAACCAAGCTCTGGTTGAAAATGACTTGGCCTTCAACCTACCTGAAAAAATCTTTTTGCCCCACTTGATGGTGCACCAAACTCATCTGCACTGCAAAAAATTCATCCAACATCGGGGAAACAAAAAGTGAAGGCAAAAGCCAATGCAAACCTTTCTGCAAAAATTAACAAAAATACTGATAGCTTTGCTGCAAACACCCGTACTGCCATGAAGGCCCATGGGGATCTAAAGAAGGCTAGTGGGCCTGGGTGCCCACCCCCTCACACCTAAGGTGCAATGGGGGAAACCTTCACTTTAGGGATGTTGTATATAGCCAGAATAAGGCCTCGCCATCCCAGGATAGTAAAACTGAGTTTTTTACAACAAAACTTACCTGTGGATATCCTGGCCATCCAGGAGTCCCACTGTCTGCGAGGTTCCAAGGAGGCTTGGAAAACAATGCTCCTCTCATCCCTATCCTTTTGGTTGAAGCACTGTGGGGTGCTATTCAGAAAAATAATTTTTTCAAATTTTTATCATCAGAAACCTTCCTCAATGGCTGAGTCCTCATTGTCACTTTTTTGTGGGCTGACGTGGTACACGCTATTGTCAACATCTATGCCCCAAACGGTGCACAAGAGCGTCAGGAATTTTTCTTGTTGGTCAAATCCCTCCCACTACCCTCAGACCCTTTCGTAGTTGGTGACATGAACTGTTGGCTAAACAATCCAATGTACTGGTGGCCTTCCTCCTCCCACGCCCCCCAGGGCCACGTTGAACTTCGCGTCCCTAAAGGCCACCCTTGGGTTAATGGATGCGCTGCCACGGCAAGCCCTGCTGCTTGAGAACATGACGTGCCCTCATGTCCACAATGGCCAAGTAAGGTCCATGTCCTGCATCGACCTTATCCTTACACCAGTGAAATTCCAACCCCACATATCCCACTTTAAACAAAAAAATGGAATTCTCTGACCATCGACTGGTCTCAATAACCTACCGCCTACCTGTCACAGCTGCTAAGGCCATACATTGGTGCAAAATCCGCCCCCCCCAAGCTTGTGGCACCAGGATTTTCCACATGAATGGAATCAGCAACTTTGGCAAAAGAGTTTGTTGCACCGTTTTGTGCAGACCCCATTTCCACATGGGCAACTTTTTAAAAGAAGATACCATCTGCCAATCTCGCCACCTCTCCTCCAGATGCTCACGAGCCACATCAGCTGTCATTTCGCGCGCTCTGGCAGAGTTGGCACACCTGGAGTCCAACATCCTGGCTACAGGATACAGCTCTGTATGGGGCTGGAAGTGGGCAGAGGCAGCCGCCCACCTCAACGCACACAAAAGGCAACACAAACATCGGGTTTGTGTTCAGTACAGGGCCAAATGCATCACAATTGACAACAAGTGCACCTCATATTTTTTTAAAAAAAAATTCGAACCACGCCAGAGCATGGCCTGCACACAGGTGTGAAGATTGGATGATTCCATTGCAGATACGCCATCCAAAGTGGCAATTGAAACACAAAAGTATTACTCTGAGTTGTACTAATCTGATCCAGTTCAGCCAGCTGAAGTGGTGGAATTTCTTGACTGAGCCCACATCTGCACCATTTCCCAATACCCAAAAATAATGAATTTGATTACTCTGAACGAATTATGGACAGCCATTCGCGGTGCGCCAAACCAAAAATGCCCAGGCCCAGATGGCATTCCATATGAATTCTATAAAAAGTACTTCAAATATATCCCCACTACTGTTGGCCTCACTTAACCAGAGCCTTTTGGAAACGCGCCTCCTGCTAGGAGGACAAGAGGTCTTCGCCGTCACACTCTTCAAGAAAGGGGACAAGCTAGACTTAGCCAACTGGCGCCCCATTTCTTTAACTAACACAGATACAAAAATTTTAACAAAAATCATGGCTAACCGTTTAGGGATTGTAGCATCTGCCACCATCTCCCCATAACAATTTGGTTTATACCCAGAAGGTCGATTTGGGACAACGTGCACTTGGTGGCCAACGTGTGCCAGTCCACAGCCTCTGGGGCACTGGCATTCTTGGACCAACAGAAGGCCTATGATAGAGTAAACTGGGAATACCTAAGGGCCTGCCTCCATCAATTCTGCTTACCTCCTCGCTTCATCAACTGGGTGATGCTGCTCACAGAATCTGCAACAATGGCAGTATGTGGCCCTGGCTTCCTAACAGAAGTAGTCCGCCCTCAAAGGGGCTTGCGACAAGGGGACCCCCTTAGCCCACTCTTATACAACTTCAGCCTTGACCCACTACTTCAAAAGGCGAATGCCCAACTCACTGGGGTCCATGTGCCAGGCCAAGCCCCAGTCAAGATGATGGCGTTTGCAGACGACTGTGTGGTGGGGGTGTCTAATAATAAAGATGAATGCGCACTTGAAGCTCTCATCCAGGAGTATTCCCGGGTAAGTAACACTGCACTGAACGCCTCCAAAACCGGAATCATCCTCCTTGGTTGGTATCAAAACTGCCGGGCCCCTGCAACCAGTGCCCAGTCCAGCCCATCTGCTCACAAACGCTCTCGCCCTCCCAACTCACCCCACACCGCCTCACTGGTGCTCCCCTTTGTGCCACGCCCTACCATAGGGCCAGTCCGCCATCTGGGCGTGTGGGTGGAGGCAGGCGGATATGCATCAGCAGTAATGGAGAGTCATATTCTAGACAACGTGATGAAGCGCATCGCCTCCCTCAGAGCCCACCCTACTTCCCTTACTGGTAGGGTCGTTTTGGCCAACTCTATGCTCCTCTATAAAGTCTGGTTTGGAGCCCACGCCATCCCCTTCTCCCCATGCTTCTTCAAATCCTTGCATGCCCTGCTGCAAGGATGGCTATGGTCAGGCCGCCCTCCACCAGTACAGTTAGAAGTCATGTTTAGCCCTCATCATCATGGTGGCATGGGACTGCTTCACTTCAGAGCCCATGCGGCCAAGATCTTGGGTACCTGGATTGCGGCCGTCACTGCCCCTACACTCCCCTCCCAACACTGGCCCCGCGCAGCCCGCTCCAACTTCTCCTACGCCTTGGGCCTCAACAAACCATTGAACCCCACTCCCTGATGAAATACCTGGCTTCACACCCACTGGCCACAGGTCCTCACTTACTAAAACCCACTACAAACAAATCCTACTCTCCATGCGGAGTGCTAAGTGGAGAATGTGTATTAGCGGACATACAACCAGAAGAGGCCGCCCCTCTCCTCAGTTCACACAAGAGGTACAGGGGCTACCCATCCATGATGGCGTGATCCCCATACGGCCCCATTTCCTATCCAGGGTGGACTACCTGGACATGATGGACATCCCTTACTCCATTGAGACTCAGAAGACTATTTGGAAATACGCTCACCATCCTCTGTTGCAGCCTCAAATCCGCTCCCATGTGTGGCGCTTCCTGAGGCGGGTGTACCGTACAGCTGAGCGCTCTAACGCTTTACACTCATCCTGCGTCGTGTGTGGCCAGTATGGAACACTGTTCCACCGCCTGGAGAAGTGTCCTACCTCTAAAGTGATATGGCGCGAAGTTCAACGTTTACTGGGCCAGAATCAAACACATCCCTTCAGTCTGTCAAGAGATATGTTTGCTTTATCAATGGCCTCTCCCCTTCCACCATCCCTCCATGCTTTGGTGGTTGCAATTGCCATGTGGACCATCCACACGATTGTCTTAGATGCCATCGCAGGCTCCACCCCCACCCTCCCAGAAGCTGTCCACAGATTCTGGTCTCATTTGGTGAACCACTTTCAAGCGTGGATGTTTGGATACCTCCCACCGCGCCGCCAACAGCTGGTATCCTCCTGATTCCCAGTTTGGTTCATCAAATCAGACCCCTTCCTCCACACGTGCTCAATTGTGGCTACGGCCCCTTCACGCGTTCCCTCCCCTTCCCTCAAGTGGCGTTCCCGCTGGCAACAAGAGATAGCATCGCTTCTCTGGGGTGCCTTCCCTGTTACTAAATGTTGTCTCAGTTGAGTCAATTTCAGAAGTGTCCGTCCCATGGTCGGCCTTCCCCGCAATAAATTTAAAAACTATAAGGAAAAGTACCTACCCCTACTAGGGTACTATATTCTGTTAATATTCAAATTCCCTTTTAAAAGTAAAGGAGCTATGAAAAATGGACATGCCTCCTCAAGTACCCATCCTCCTTTTTCAAAGTTTAATACCAAGCCTTAAGGGGGAAACTAAGTTATCCTCAGAGGCGGTGGATGCCGAAGATGGGATCAATCTATATGCCCTACATCCTATCACAGTACCCTCTGTCTCACAAGTCATTGTGGATATGGGGGTCCAGATTCTCACCCCTCCTAATAAAATTTTGGAGCTAAGTAACAACCAAACCCTTCAATCAAAGAAGCGTTGAACTGCCCAGGGATATTGGATCTCGCCTATGGGAAATATATCTCTATCTTATTATGGAATTCAATGAATCATACCTTCCAAGTCCCTCAGCATGCCCCTATCACTTATGTAAAACTATGTCCCATTGAGAATATTGCCAATGTGAGCTGTTTTGGCTCGTTACAATATTTAGGATTTGATCACCTACCCACCATAGATCTAGTCAAAAGCAGGATTAAAGATAATCTTACCCCTAACAAACGCCAGAATGTCAAAGACCTCCTTGTGGAGTATGGCAATATCTTTCCTTAGGATCAAATGACTATGGGAAAATGTCCATGGAATTCACCAAATCGAGACTGAGGCTCACCCTCCATTCAAATCCTGGCTATACTGAAAATCCAAAGTGGAGGAAGCTCAAGTGGCCTTAGAGTTACAGCAACCGTTGAAGGATAGTTTATTAGTGCCTTCTGAAAGCCCATGGCTTCCCACTCTTATTAGTTTGGAAGAAGGATGCTGACCACTGTGTTGTCATGGATTATCACCTCCTCAATTCATCACACAAAAAGACAGGTATCCATTACCGCGTATGTATGATTCATTATGCTTACTTTTAGGGTTCCACAATTTCTTAGCTATGGATCTCACCATCAGGTACTTGCAAGTCAATTTATCACCAGAAGATTGTGAAAAATGCGCTCCCATCTTGTGTGAAGGATTATTGGAGCCCACTTAAATGCCACAGGATGTTAGTAACTCCCCTGCTACCTTCCAACGCGCCATAAACGGACTCCTGGACGATATAAAACACTCCTGTGTGCTAGTTTGTCTCAACAATATTACCATTTTTTTGAGAACCTTTACCAAACATCTAGTTCACCTCAGGAAACTCTTCCAGAGGTTATGGCAATTGTCATTAAAACTAAAGCCATCAAAATGCACTTTCTTTCAGATCAAAATGGATTTTTGGCCATAAGGTAAGTAAAATTAGATTATCCCCTATGGAAGACAAGATCTTTTCCATTTCTAAAATGACCCCCCTAAATCTCTACAAGCCGCACAAGTTTTCTTAGGGACGGTGGGATATTATTTCTAGTTTATGCCCCACTTTGCAGACACCTCTGAGTTTCTAGTATATCTACTGAAGAATGGGATACCCTTTCAGAGTAAAGAAGAGCAACATCAGGCCTCCGACCTGCTATGCGTCTCTCTCCCGCTCTCCAGTACTTATTCACCCAAATTTTTATAAATCCTTTCTCCTCTTTACTAATGCTAGCAATATAGCCATTGGAGCCATACTATCCCAACATGATGGAAGCTTAGTTACCATCCTATCGCCTACTATAGCAAGGCCTTATCCAAAACTGAACACAGCTATAGCGTTACACAAGTGAATGCTTGGTGGACCTATTTGCTATTAATAATTTCTGATTTTATTTATATGGGAAACATTTCACCATAATTTACTGACCGTGCTTCCTTGCAATGGCTACAGCAACTGAAGGACCCCAACGGGAGATTAGCCCAATGGGCGTTAAAATTTCAAAATTTATGATTTTTCTATTATCCACCGACCAGATCTCATAAACTAAAATGCGGATTGCCTATTTTGGCTTCCCATATAAGCCTTACCTGACCCTTAAGAGGATTGACTCTATGACCTCCTAACACAATCACATTTATGGAAGGACAAATCCCTGACCCTTCACAAAAAGAATCAGCGAAGAAATAAGAAAATCTTTAAGTCAAAAACAGATAATTGTATAAACTTGTGTCCAAAAAATGGGTGCCCTATGTATGACCTTTGGCTCAAACTGACGTCATATTGGAGGGAAATTGGCAAATCAGCCACGGCTGAATTCAGAATATCTACCAGTGGCTTAAAACTCAATGTTATTGAGCTGGGATGCTTGTTTTAATCCATGATGTATTAGAGTCCTGCCTAGTATTAAAAACCAAGCTGGACCTAATCCCCAATCTCAACATCCAATGGTTCCACCCTGTGAGCCATTCCGTACTATTAGCATTGAGTTGTGTGACCTCTTCCTCGAGATTTCAATGGTAATCAGTTCCTCCTTCTAGCCGTGGACCATTTAACTAAGTGGATCAAAGCAGTATCTCTACCCTCAGCCTTGGTAAAGGCTACTTCCACGTTTTTTGTATAATTAAATTATCACTCAACATGGATGCCCTAACGTTATTCTTTATGATAATGTGCAAAGTTTTTGATTAAAGCTGGTGAAGGATTTAACTGAATGAATGTGAACCACACAGGTATTCTTCACCCCCTACCATCCTGCAACCAATGGAATGGTAGAGCTGGCAAATGGCACTCTAATGGCAACCCTCCGGAAAATGGCTATGACTGACCCTCTCCATTGGCCCCAATATTTGCCTAGTGCAGCTCTGACCTATAAGATCAACCATAATTAAATAACTAAGATGTCGCCCTTCCAAGCATTGTACAGCAGAAATCCCCATCTGCTTTATAAATTACAGGCTATGCTTGACCAAGCCTACCCTTGAAGCCCCTGAAGTCACTATGAAAAAATTAACAATAAAATCATCCAACTTCAGGACCTGGTTTCCAAAAAGCTATCTGCTACAACTAGTAGAGAAAGTACTCAATTTAATGATAAGCATGACCCCCTGCACACCTTCCAACTGGGTGACTTAGTTCTGTTCTACCATCACTGGCCTGGAGGTTGTGACAACAAATTGGGCACCAACTGGCAGAGCTTTACAAAGTCATTTATAAATGGGGCAACAAAACTCAATTGCAGAGATCATTCAGGGTACAGTAGTAAATTGCATTCATAAACGCTTTCTCCATCCAATTTCTCCCTTGCTCCAAGATCTAGATGGACATTGTTGGTATTCCTTACCAAATAATAGATTTGGATGAGGTAGATAACAGGAATTTAACCAGAGCCATCAAAAAAGCTGAAACCATTATTAAGGATAATTTCTGACATTTATTAAGCCCTATTAATATTGGGTACAATCCTCTCCTAATTTGGTTAAATAATAATCTCCCAAAACCTCATAACCTTGGGGTGTAAACCCAAGCTATGCAGCTAGAAAATACTGCTTGACCAATTTACTAAGCCTGCTACAGAATCCAAAATTTGTAAACAAGATAGATCTTAGTTTAGACCATTTGGAAATGAACGGGTAATTCTCTGATCACTCTTATAATATCAATTTTAATCATATTAACTTTACTCCCTTTTTGCCCTTTTTTAAGTAAAAATTGGACAACACCTATTTGGAATTACCTCTCAGACAAAGTATCTGGAGTAAGACTTTTTGACCAAGATAAGCAAACAGGTATAATCCAGTACCCTACAGCTTCAGGTCTCCTGGCCCAAAATACTTAAGGATATGTGGTATCACACCCATGATTCTGACAAGTGACCTTCAAGTTTTCATTTTTACGTTAGTAAATAGCCCACTTGAAGGCTTAGACATAGCTCCTCTAATGAGAGCCAAACTTTAAACAACAAAACTCACAAACAAACCAAAAAAAACTAGGCCTTATCGAGTCAAAAAAAAACTATTTGCCTCACTATAAATACCTACTGATTGTTTATTAGCCATTACTTCCCAATTTGGATCTTTGGTGGTATGAATGGAAGATATCATTCACAAAGTTATAGTCTTAGTTATAGTTGACACCAGATCCCTGGCTAATGTTATATCCTCCTAACTTATACATAAAACAAAAATGGTCCTAACTTGATCCTCAAAGATAAATATGGAATGGAGAGAAATCAGTCTACTAAGGTATTGGAGCGTACTCTGCCTTACCTCTCCAATTTGAGAGAGCCCTTGAGTACCTCCCTCTGTATCACATTATAAAACAGTAGCTATGAATTGCTTATTGGAATACAACTAATGCGGCAGTTCAATTGCATAATCAATCACAAAGAAAAATACCTTCTACTCTTAAGATATTGGATACCACTAATGTTTGATCTTTTATTCAAGTAAAAGGGGTCCCAAAAGATGTACCTGCCTTGTTGAATATCCTTCTTCCTTCTTGTATATATAGAGTATCAAAACTTGGGGGGTAGAATAAGCTACTGCTTTAGGCCAGGGATGCTGAGGATGAGATACCTCTGTACGCCCCCCATTCCTTTAGTTTATCACCTGGTTCTCAAGTTATTGTGGATTCTGGAATTAAGATTCACAATCCCTCTAACCAAGTTTTGGAGTTATACGGACATCTAAAATCTTCTATCAAAGAGGCGCTGACCTGTGCTGGAATTTTAGACTTTAAATATGGAAAATCTATCTCCATTATGTTAGACAAATCAATGAGTTAAACACTTCATGTTTCTTAGCACTCTGACATTGCCTATAAAAATTCTGTACTATTGAAAAAACATTAATGAAGTAGTTTTGGTTCTCTACAAGGCTTAGTGTTTCCCCCCTAAAACCCATATTTCTGGTCAAAAGTAAGAATGGGGACAGCCCTAGTAATAATGAACGTCAGACGTTGAAGCTCTCCTTGAGGAATATAACTTATTTTCCATTGGGACTAGGTGATTATGGAAGAATATTGGGAGTAATTCACCAATTTTGAAACCAAAGATCATCCTCCATTTAAATCTCAATCCTACTAAAAATCTAAAGTTGAGGAGTCTCAAGTAGCTCTGGAATTAAAACAACTACTATAAGATAAGGTACTTGTCTCATCAAAAAGTCCTTGGGCCTCACTGCTTTTGTTAATTTTTAAAAAAGATGGAAGAAACCTAGTTGTTAAACACTATCAACAACTAGTTTCTATTATTTGAAAGGATAGTATCCCTTACCTCATATAGATGACTCCTTATGTCTAATGTCTGGATCATAGTAATTTCAGCAATGGACCCTACCAGTGATCATTAGCAGATTGATTTATCCCTCAAAAATTGTGAAAAATATGCCCTCATCTCTAGTGAGAGTTATTCAAGCCTACTTGGTTGCCACAGGGGCTATGCAAAGCCCAATACACTTTCTAAAGAGCAATGGACGATTTGATAGTGGATTCAAAACGCTCTTATGTGTTAGTCTATCTTAACTTTCTTTGTTTTCTTGCAAACTTTTACCGCTCATTCATACCACCTAAAGGAGTTTTTCCAGCAATTACGCCAAGCTTCTCTGAAGTTCAAAATCTCCAAATGTTCCTTTCTCCAAAGTTAAATGGAATTTTAGGCTAAAAGGTAAGTAAGGCATGGATACTTCCTGATGTATGACAGAGTTACAGTCATTTCAAGATGTCCCCGCCAAGGTACTTTGCGATGAACAAGTCTTTCTAGGAATGTTTGGATATCATTGTAAATTTATTCCACACTTTACAGACACATTAAACCATTAGTTTATTTGTTGTAGAAAGGAATACCGCTCTAGTGGAAAGAAGAGCAACATCAGTCCTTTGACCTATTGTGTAGCTCTCTCCCATTCCCCTGTACTCATATATCCTGATATTGACAAGCCATTTTTCTTTTTACAGATGCTAATGATATAGCTATAGGAGCTATATTATCCCAGAATGACAAAAATCTGTGGATCATCCCATCACTTGGTATAATAAAACTCTAACAAAAGCCAAACTAAACTATAGTGTAACCAGATGTGAGTGTTTGGCAGTACTAAAGGCTACTAAGCATGCCCAACCCTATCTATATGTGAACCTTATTAGCATAATTACCAACCATTCTTCAATGCAATGGCTCCAACAGATGAAAAATCCTTATGGGAAATTGGCCAAATGTGATATAAAACTCCAAAACTAATATTTCATCATCATCCATCACCCAGGGCAATACATTAGAACTCGGCTTGTTTAACAGAGTTACCCATACTAAATTTAATCAAACCTGAGTAAGATTGAATCTATGATCCTTTATATCACACTCACTTATTAAAAATGAGTCTTATGTTATTAAAAAAAGAATTAGAGAAAAGGTCAGTAAATACTTGTAACAAGGATGGTAACCTTTACACACTCATGTCAATATAATGGTTACCCTACATCTGACCTTCTGATTGCAAGGATGTTATACTAGAAGGACATCTGCAACTCATCTACAGAGGAATTTAAGACCTACCAGTGGCTCAAGAGCCAATGCTACTGGGAAGGGATTCTCTTCTCAATTAAAGATGTATTGGAGCCCTATCTTCATGTAAAATTCATTCTGAACCTAATACATGATCCCAAAATTCAGTGGTTTCAACCTGTGAACCCTTTCATACTTTAATGATCAATGTTGTGGCTACTCCTTTAAGCATCCAATAGTCATTGATTCCTCATTCTGTATGTTGATCATTTAACAAAGTGAAGCAAAGCCATATCCCTACCCTCCGCATTGGCAAAAGCTACTGCAACATTCCTCTATAATTGAATTATCATCTAGTATGAGTGCCCTGACATAATTTTCTCTAATAATGGTCAAAATTATTAATAATCACTGATGAACAAATTAACAAAATTAATGGGTCCACTAAAGTGTTTTCCACTCCTCACCATCATGCAACCAATGGAATGGTAGAACAATAAAACACTACACTAACCTCAACCTTCAGAATATGGCAACGACCAACCCTTTACATTAGCTGCAATATTTACCTAGTGCAATTATTGCTTATCAAATAAGTCATCACCAGTCTATTAAATTGTTTTCCTTAAAAGACTTATATGGAAGGAATTTCAAATGTCCTGTAAAGTGTAAGCCATGTTATATTAATACTCCCCTGAAGCCCTAAAGTTACTATTAGAAGTATCAAAAATGTGATTAACTGAAACCAGGCCTTGGCTTTCAAAAATCTGTCTGGTACAACCACCACAGAAACCAATCGGTTCAATGATAGTCATGCTCCTCTGCATACCTTTCAGCCAGGTGGTTTAGTCTTTTTCTATCATCACTGAACCAGTGGTTGCAATAACAGATTAGGTACAAATTGACTAGGACCCTATAAATTTATTTATAAACAAGGAAATAGACAATCTATTGTGGATTTCAAGGGGAATGTTGGAAATCAAATACACAGTCAATTTTTGTGACCATTCATCCCCCTACACCAAGATATAGAAGGGGCGTTGTTGAGTTTCCAACTTGATTTGAAGATTTGATAAACATGATGATGGGAATCAAACCTGATATAGAGGTTTGACCAATATTCTAATGGGTATAATTCCTCAATATTAATTATTGAAACCTCGTGACATCAGGGTCCAAACCTGATCTAAGAAAACGAATATTGTTCAAAAAAGGTAACCAAATACCGCAGAATCCATGAGTAGCATATTAGTTTATGTATTGGTTTTAAGCACTTGAAGTTTTTCCTCTGTGTTCTTACCTGATTTCCTATATGATTTACATGAAGAAATATAAAGGTTATATTCTATTTGCCTAATATTTTAGTTGCCGCTGTTATTATAGTGAAGGTAAAAAGGATACGCCAAATAGAGATTTCCCCTTTATTAAAGTCTTTTATTAGAGTAAACTTTTGATATACTAACGCCTGGGGCTTCAATTGCCCTGAACTTTATTCAAAATGTTGGATTATACCACCTCGTCCCAAAAGACAGGATGGTCAATTTCACCTAATTATAATGTGACTTAACCTAGATAGAGATTCAGGAATCCAAAGAAATTCAAATAAGAATGAATATATGTATGAAAAGCAATATATTTCAATAATGGTGGTACTTTTTAAAGTACCAGGGAATAACAAAGATAAAAATAAAGATTATGCTCACTCCATGTGTAATGCTGAAAATAAATTTTGGATTGTAGAAGATGATGGCATATTGAAGTTTAGCGTTATAAAAGATCAGATTTATCCCATACTAGACAGGGATTAAGGCTAGTAACACTTGCACCATTCCATAATGGATATTTGCTCATGTGCCAGTTGGTTGGTTTCTTTTTATCTGCTATTGAGAAGCCATTAGATAAAGAGGCACAATAGATGGCATAGTTGTAGCATTTGGGGTGAATGGATGTGCTAACTATATTATATGACCTCATTCCCTATTATCAATCTGATAACACAAAAGTTGGGGCATACACCCTATCTTATTGATTATTGGATTGTTTAAGATGCACTTTATCTCAATTTTTGTTTAGTCCCAAATTTAGCATTACTAACTAATATTTCTCAGTGTTATGCAATATAAAATCAATAACACATTTTTTTGATTCTTAAGCCTAATGAATCAGCACTTGATAAATTAACAATATATTATATAAGTTAGAATCAATTAATAAAATAATGAATTGGAAGCAAAATTTAAGGCTTTACTCATATTAGAAAAAGCTTAACAGCAACTCTCAATTAAAATGGCTAACATACTGCAATGCCAATTAAAGATTTAGGATCTTACTTCCTGTTAAAGGCTTGAATATGGTATAATTTTTTATTTTTTCTCTCACTTGCTTCTTCCATAGCAAGTTAGAAATTATTATCAGTCAATATTCTTGTAGAGATTTTGCATCATAAATTCATGAAATTCTCTGTCAGAGGGCATAGAAAGAGATCATTGGCTTGA
Organism: Massospora cicadina; assembly: GCA_022478985.1. Lineage (NCBI taxonomy): Eukaryota > Fungi > Entomophthoromycota > Entomophthoromycetes > Entomophthorales > Entomophthoraceae > Massospora > Massospora cicadina. Next base: position 39,517 of record JAKSZP010004130.1, read on the forward strand.
TTGATGCTATAATTATGATTAAAGCATTGCAATTAAAATAGATATCACAGATTGTTAGAGAATAATTCTTTTATCATGTTTCCTTCTGTAAAGACTTACCTTTATAAATTTGCAAACTAAAAAAAGACTTTGTTGTCACAGTTTGCCTCCATAAGTTGCAAGGTAAAATGTTGGGTAGGCATGCCCATGCACATGATCAAATTACAGTAGTTCTAAGAACCAGAAATTGGCAAAAATTTACATAATTTTCTTAGTGAAATGTTAGGTCGTTGGCAAGAGACAGACCCACACAGAGCGTTAAAAATTATAGTTGCTAGGTCTCTAGGATGTGAGCCAATTTCACGGAATTGGAGGATGCACTAGTTAGTATTAAAACTGATAGCTAAGGCCCAAAAATGCCAAAGAGAATTTTACGCTAATGTCTTTATTAGAGCTTGTAAAAAGAGGAAGGAGATTGTAGGGGAGGGTAGTTAATTATATAAATTTGTTAACTTTTGAATGCAGGTTGCTCATAAAAATGAGTACTAATGTAAACTTCTGGGTGTATGTCTTGCTTTGGCTTTCCAGTTAACTGCACAGGTTGTTGTTATATGCGTTGTAAGAGTTGTTGATATTACTTATTAAATATGTGTTTTAGAAATATGTAGACTATTACTTTAGTTGAGCTCTCTCAAAAACCACGTTGATTATTAAGTACAACGCCATATTCTTCTTGACATTTAATCTCTTAAAGGTATCTCTGTAATGGTAGGGAACTTTTCTCTCTGTCCTTTCTCTCTTCTCACAAAGTCTTCTCAGATCTTGATAGCTAATAAAATAGATAAAGGATATCTAATCCTTAAACTCTGATACCTATAGTAAACTATACAACAATTGTATGCCAGTCTATTTATAAAAGTAACTATGATATTTGGTCTGCTTTAGTTACTTGAAAAACAGAGATTTTTAGGGAATATGGAAACAACTCAATTTGTTGGCGCCTTACTGGGAAAAGGCAGCCGTTGCCAGTGGATTTTTGCATTGATGTCACACCCATAAGGACCTTCTTCATCTTCCTAATCAGATTAAAACAGACCAGAGTCGTGATCTCTTCTTAGTTAATTAAAGAAAGTTTCCCCACAATCTCATTTAACCTCAACGTAATCCCCTAATTAGGCTAGCAAACTGCTTAGGTAATGGGATTTTTACCCATCAATAGCTGGCTGCGTTACCTGAAAGGTTAAACCAAAAGTTATTCTCAAAAGCATATTCAGTTCTTCAGTAACTAAACATAGATTCCTGAGTCAATTGGTGAAAAACCCCTGATCAACTAATATGATTAAATTATCATTAAGCTATTTGATAATTAAATATAAGTAAATGCATTGTTGTGGATCATTATGACAAAAAGTGAACAATCCAGTGGATAAACATCCAGCAGAATGGTAAATATTCATTGATGTTAATCTCCTAACCAATAGTTATCTTTTGAAAATGATAAATTTTATATCCACTAGTGGGATGAATCCCCTATTGGGCAAAAAGCTATATGTAATCTAATTGGTTGGGTAATATGGTCATATCAAAATCCCAACATATCCCAATGCTTGACTAGATTACCCAGTGAAAGATAAGAAGGTGGGTGAAAGGATGCCTCCTCAGGCCAGGGTCATCATACTTCAAAATATTTCCAGCCAAGCTCAATTCTTCCTGTTCTCAACGCTCTCATACCCATCTTCAGAAATGTGGCCCCTCTTTCTTTTTTCTTACTCGCTGCTACCTCTCTCAAACTCAGTTCCTGCGGCATCTTGCCACACCAGAACCACTTAAGTTGTTCTTTCAGAAAATATGTTCCAGTCAACCTGAATCAGCCCCAGGATGGTTCCTAATGACTCCTTGTCATTCAATCTGTAACAACCCATGATGGGTTCCTACAATTCATCATCATTCACAAAATCCTCTCAGTCAGCTTTTCTGAGTTGGGTATATCTCCTCAGGACTACTCAAGGTGGACCCATTCTAACCTGAACTGGTCCTACCAACAACTTATTCATTTTTAGGGCCTCTATGGCATATCTAGTTTCATCCTGTCCTGATCTTGCTGAAACAATGCGGTATACTATTTCAACCAAACTTCCTCACTATGCTCATCTTAGATATCCCCCTTCTCCCCAATTACCAATAAAAGTTTGGATTTCCCATTAGACCTTCTCGATTGTATCAACAAAACAACAATAAAATTAATGTCTTTATTTGTTTTTTGTCTGTTCTATTTTTTCTTCAAAAATATTTTTCTTATATCTAAATATATTTTTTATAGAATTTTATCTTTTTATCTTTTTTATGTTTTTCATCTTATATCATTATTTTTTTCTTTATATTATATTTTGTCCTAAGCCCAATACTTCAAGTATTTAACATGGACTTTATCCACTATATGCACATCTGTAGTGTTCTTTATTGTTTAGTCATCAATTGCCAACATAAGAAATATCTCAAAAAGACCTGACCTTAGAGAGTCCAACTTCTTTCTTACAAATCATTGGGTATCACAATAGGCTACCCTATCTCCCACATTGTATTCTATCAGCGCTGGGAGATTCTTTTCATCCATTTTCTTTGCTCTTATTCTTTTCTTCAGCATTGATATCAAATGGCTGAGATTGCAACTCAATCATGCTACTTGTCAGACATATTAGGTATTATTTGGGACTAATCCCTGAATCTAATTCAACAAAATACAAAATAGATGGTAAAGCGAACTTTCACCCATATAAAAAGGTTTGTATGTCATTTTCTCTGACACCATATGATGACTGATATTGTAGGTGAAGGTAAATGAATTCAGATAATTTCCCCTAAGCGGAAGTTTTCCCCATGACTAATTTAAATAGTGTTGTGGCTAGTGTTGCGTTAACTCTCTCTGCCATTTCATTTGTTTCTGGGCAGTAAGGAATGGATACCACTCCTAAGATTCCCATTAGCTCATTCAGCCTTGGAAACAGATAGGACATAAAGTTGGTCCTATTGTCACTTAGTAAAACTAAAGGCCATCCATGCTGGCATACCACTTGGTCCAAAATGATTCTCGCCATGCTAATATCCACTCTGCTCAAGGCTTTTCTCAACCCATCTAATCAGGTGGTCTATCGTGGTTATTATGTTCTTTATGCTCTCAGTACTAACACTCAACAGTCTTAAAATGTCTATGGACACCATGTGCTAAGCAAAATCAGGGCGTACTAGTCTGTATTCCACTACATTCTTTTGCAGCTTGTAAAGTTAGCATTCCATGCAACAGTCCAGATAATCTGAGACATTGTGATTTTTTGATTCCCAGTAATAATACTGGCATATATGATCCAAAGTTTTCTTTAAGCCACCATGGCCGATGACTTTGTGTGTGGCTTTGATGTTTTTTGCTTGTTCTGATTTATAGGGAATAAAAACCATTTTCTGTCAATCAAATTATATAATTGTACATTTTTTATTTCAGTAGCTCCATCACTTTCTTTAGCGCAGTCTGAGTCTCTTGTGTATCCATCCCCAATATTCCCTTCTATTATTCATTGGAATAATTCATCTACTTGATGATATACAACTTGAACAAAAGGCAATTGCAATAGCTCATCAGCATTCTGATGTGCTTCTCCTACTTGGTGTATAATCTTGAAGTCATAGGCTTTTAGTTTTTAGGCACATTGAGCCATTGCCCCTCTGGTTCCTTAAGGTTGTGTAACTAGCGTAGGGATGAGTGGTCAGTTATGACTTGTAAGTATGTTCCATGAATAAACACTTAAAATTGTTTTTAGGAATAAATCACTGTGAGGAACTTGCACTTGGTCATGGTGTAGTTCCCTTCTGCTGTGATAAATGTACTGCTCAAATATGTCACAGGATGCTCTTCCTATCGTCATTCACTTGACTTAAAATGGGACCAATTGCCATCAATGAGGCATCATTCCAAATAATGAATTCTCAATTAAAATCTTGATATTATAGCGCAGGACTATTCATTAGATAATTTTGTGGCTCATCAAATGATTTTTGTGCCTCATTGTTCCACACAAATAATTTTTAGCTCTTTAATAAGTGGAATAATGGTCATAGTATCAGCAAATCCTTGTTAGATTGGTGATAGTAACCAACTATTACAAAATAGACCTATATCTCCTGAAAGCTCTTCAGTATCAACATCCACTTGATGGCCTCTATCTTCAGTGGTTGTGTTTGTAATCTTCTAGAGTTTATTAAAAACTCCAACTATTTAAGCTCTTTTTTAAATAAATGGTATTTTCTCAGCTTAATTTTCAAATTCGCAATTTCCAGGCGCTTAAATACTTCTTCCAAATGCTCCAAGTGATTATTGAAGATCATTCTGAATACGTTGATATTATTCAAGTATACCAAAATGCAAAATAACTTAAAATCAAACAATGTGGAATCATTACCCACTGGTATGTCACCATTGTGTTGCACAATCCCTGGGGCATTCTTGTCAGTTGGTATAGTCCTTGTGCGGTAATTATTACGATTTTGTCTTGATTTCCTTTTGTAAAATTACTTTTCCAATATCCCAAAGTCAAGTCCATAGCAAACTATACTTATCTTTCCATAGACAATCAAGCGCGTCATTGAACCTCAGCAACAGATAGGAATCCTTCTTAGTAATTTTATTTAATTGGTGGTAAGTGATCACCACGCAACTTAATCCATTCTTTTTCTTAACAATTAGGATCAGACTCACCCATGGAACTTGACGACAGAACAAGGAGCCCATAACCAACCAGCTTGCTAATTTCTTCATTGTTTAGTGCTTCAGCAGCCCTAGATTGGTGAACTAATCTCATTCATACTAGTAGATATTCCCCAGTATTGACCTTATGAATCACATTTTTATCTAATCTGAGGTCATGGTCATCCTGAAAAAATATCACCTAATAATTTTTAGAAAAATTTATAAAATCTCATCTTGCTGTTTCTCTAGTAAATCAGCCAGTTGCTCCCAGTTGACCAATACATTGACGTTTTTGGCAACATCCACTAGTAATCCCATTTTAGGTAATGTCCTAAATCATGGAATTAGCTGAAGTCTGCTGTTGGGATCAAATGAAATTATGTATTGGCTTAATTTTTTATACTTTCATCAGTTTTCAACTATATTTGACAGTAGAACTCTTAATTTGCTGTGACCTGGCATTATGATCCCCGGCGCTACCCAAGGCTCTAATCTCAAATTATTCCTTGGGCTGACGATTTCTCTATAATTTTGCTAGAATTTCTAGTGTTAACCCTGCATTAACTATAATTTGCGCTTCCCAGCATAATGGTGTTCATCATTTTAATCCTTAATGGTATCCTACAATTTTCCAGGATCTCTTTTGGCATTTCCTTCCATTTTCACTCAACTGATTTTTACTAAATGGGAACGATGCCATCATTGTAATAAAAGTTACAAAATTATTCCTATTCATCTGTGGAGCTTCTCCTTTCTGCTAATATGAAAAAGGACAGTGTTTGCCACAAAATCATTGGTTTATTTCACCAAAATCTCACTTCACACTATTCTTTCTCAGGAGTTCCGTCCCGATGAGTATGTCATAATTCTGATTAGAAAACTATGATTGGAACTAATACCACCAGCAATCTGAACTGAAGTGGTAGCACACTGTATGCTCCACAAGATATTTTAATATCTGGTCCAGTGGTTCCATACTCTTTCTGGTTCCCCAATCTGGTAAAATCTTCAGTTGTTTCACTAATCAATAAAAACAATATTGATTGGCGCTTCACTTTTAATTATAGCCTGTATATTGAAATTTTGTGAGAAATTGTGATATTCAGGAGCTACAAATAAACAAAATTATTAGTTTTGTGGCTCTAGCAAAGATAAAAACAAGGCAACGAAGCTTCTAGTTTCTTTGCATTATTAAAGTCCAATCAGAATACAAAACTCTGTTATAAATTAACCAAAATCAAGCTACACGAGACAAAAATAGTGGTATTTTATTAGTTAAAAATAAGGGATATACTTATAGGGGTAGATTTGGTAGTTCTTTGTTTATATTTTAATGCTTCAACTGAGTTAAGATCTTTTTTTAATAGATGACCAATACTGCTGATTATTACTAATATACTTGTGATGGTCAGATCTGATAAGGTTCGTATTAGATGAGATTGACCTTCTTGTGGAGGGCTTAACCCCTTCAAATTGCTTAGCCCCTTCAGATTGCTTATCCTCATCCTTCAGAGGAGGCCAATAACTCCAAAGGGTTGATCATCGGTCTATCCAAGAATTGGATATCTCTAATGGGGTTTTTACTTTTTTTATTAGACTGAGACACTGAATCTCAATCTTGATTTGATTGGTCATCACAGTAATATCTCCAACACTGTACTCTTAATTAATTGACTATGATGTCTGCATATGTACACTCAGAGTATTGAAATAAGGTGTTACTGATTAAATGGTGACATTTACCTGCTGAATCAAGGGTATGAATCAATTGCGCAGATAAATCAAGAAAGGATTCTTAGGTCATGTTAATAGATAAGGAAACGTTCACTTCTCAAGTTTTATTTTTGACTACTGTAGAAATTTATAACATTCTTCTCAATCACTAGCAGTAATTGACACCAAATGTAACACTCTGGGATGCTCACCTAGGCTCTCACTTCTACTGCACAAGTTCTTAATAGCTGATTTGATTATTATTCTTGTTGTTATTGACCAGTCTGGGTAGTAATAGTATGACAACTAATACTTAATTTGAGTTTTCTTAATTCCACGTTAATTAGAAAGTCCAACGTTAGACTAGTGCTTGCTCTTCTTCTCTTTGAAGGTATCTCTGAAATGGCAAATGAACTCTTCCCTCTTCTCTTCCCTCTTTGGTAGGGAACTCTTCCCTATTCTCTTCTTGCAGAGCCTGGAAGAGATCTTTATAACCAACTACTTTAACAAAGAATATCCTATCCTTAAGCTCTTATCCTAAGAGCCAACTATACAACAAATGTTTAAAAGTTTAAACAACAGATGCAATTGTTTTCTTTGTTTTAAATGAGAGAAAATGAGGGTATCTAAAAAGAATTCAGCCTCACCCTGCTGGCGCCTTACTTGATGAGACAGCGGGCGTTGATGTTTAGACAGCCTTCCTTAGGTCACACTCTCATGGGTTTCCCTCGACAAGCTAGTCATGTTGCTCACCTTCTAGCCCCTGTAACCTTCTCCAGGCTATCAACAAGTGCTACCACGCATTCATGTACTACATTAGAAGTTGTTTAAGAAATGTTATCCGCACTTTAACAACTTCATAAACCCTTATTTTCAATTTATGACAAACCCTGATTAACTTAAATGAAATAATCAAGTTATCAATATAAAAGCGACAACTTAATTGCTCACCTATTGTTGGGAATCATCACTAATGAGTTTAATCATTCCAGTGTATCAATATTATGGATCAACCACATCAAATTGCCTAATATCTGTTAGAAAGTTCTGCCAAACGATAGTTATCATCAAAAAATGATAACTCTCATATCCACTAGTGGGATGAATCCCCTAGTGAATAAACGCCTATAGTAATCTGACCAGCTGGTCAATATCAGCATATTAAAATTCTGACATATCCCCCCAATTTCCTAGATTACCCAGCGAAAGATAAAAACTTTAGGAAAGGATGCCGCCTTGGGCCATGGTCTCATACTTCAAAAATAACATAGCAGAGAGCAGCAATATCCACACTCAATGCTACTTTTTCCAACCTTCAGCAAGATGGCCCCTCTTCCTTGCTTCTTACTTGCTGCAACTCTCTTGAGCACATTTCCCGTAGCATTTTGCAACTCTAGAACTATGTCAGCCATCCTTGCCAAGAGATGAACTGGTCCACCTTTACAAACTCAAGGATGAGTTCCCAATGACACCTCATCGCTCAATCTGTACTAACCCCAGGATAGGTTCACAAGGGCTATTCACCATTCAAGGGCCCTGGGACTACTCATGGCGGACCCAGTTTCAACCTTAGATGGTCCTCCTGATACTCTTTAAAGAGATTCTTTCTGGTAGATTAAGTTTTAGCCCATCCTGATACTGCCAACAACTTATTCTACTTAAGCGCCTTGGTGATTTTCCCAAGTGGAACCAGTTACAACATGAGCTGTCCCTGCCAATCATTGGGACTTTTCCCATCATAATCTTCGCCTTCCTTCTCACTTGATAGATGTGAACACTTTCAGATGCATTTCTGTGGAAAAAATAAGAAATGATATCTTTTTTCCATTTTTATATTTCTATATTATTTATATTTTTCCCTATGATTTTTTTCTTTTCTTTTTTTCTTTTTCTTGAAAAAAATCTATATATTTTTATAATATTTTTCTAGCACTATTTGCAACTCAAACGTTCAGATAAATATCACTGATAGATCTGTAATTGATTCCCTACTTGCACATATGATATGTACCATTTTTTCTATCCAAATTCATCTTGCTTTGATTTTGTCTTGGCACTTCTTTCCTCTCTCATTAGCTTACTAATTGAAAATTTATTAAGTTCATCTACTACTCTCTGGATTAATCCCCTTCCACTTGATATCAATTAGTCCTCAGGGATTCTCATGGCAAACCCAGTTGCAACCAAAGCTGGTATTGCCAGTACTCTTCTTTTTTAAGCAGAAGTCAAGTGGAACAGGTTCTCTTGCATTTCTAGATAGTTTCACATCTAGACTTCAAGGCCTTTCCAAAAAATTTGTTTATTTTATTACTCCTCCTGAGGCTGCACAGAATTCACAAATAGTCACAGTTTCTTCTCCCAATTTTGGGTGGCAAAATGTCAAATCTCTTAGTTTTCTGATAGTGACTAGTTGATTTGTCCTTCCACTTGGATCCATTGGGGTTTTCCCTGTTTAACTTGATTCTGCTGATCAATAACTATATCAATGCTCTCTGTAATGTCTTCTTATAATTCGCTGTAGTTAGATCATCCTCATCCAGAATTTCCTTATAAGATATTTGGTTGCACTAAAAGTTACTACCAACATCTTAAGATGATATATCATTTGTAATAGGTAGTTTGTTGTACTAGCGCGATGCCATAGTATGGTGCAAGTTTTGGTAGGGCTAAAGCGCCGCTTGCATTGCAATCCATGTATAAAATTCATATAGCATCTTTGCCCCATCAAGGATCTGTGAATATTGGCAGAAACAATTATGAAAGCATCAAGAGTTTTATTCTTTCTGAATTGTATTCTCATAAACTCTTGTTTTTGGTTGCCATTCTGGTAAAGCTCCCAAACTCTCTAATGATAGCTTCCCTTGCTTCAAATATATGATCAATTGTCACTGTTGAGATGAGGCAACACCAGATTCTAGAAAATTGGTATACAACCAGTTCATTATGGTTACCACATACTGCTGCCCCCAAATCTAAACATTGTCATCCTAAAAAGGTAAAAAAACGTCCGTGTGTTATCCTGGTGAAATGTGGTCAATGTTAGCATATCTCAAAATTTCTCTGTTTCTTTGCTGGCAGGTGATTCCTGCCCAACAACCCAACTAAATATAGTCATATCTCTAGGAGTCTTCTCTAACATTGCAGCAATCAATTAAGGCATATTTCTAAATGGGGTAGTTTCTGACTGGGATTTTGGACGTATTATTGTCAGCTTTGTTCGCCTCCATTAGAGAGCAATTACACTTGTGATTTTCTAGTCATGATTTGCTTCAACATTTGCGCCATATCCTCCTGGAGCCAGTAGGTGCATTAAATATCCACTTTTCATTAAGTCTTATGAGTAAAATATCCTTGATTAATTCGCTCTCCTTTCACTTCAAAAAGGTGACCTTCCCATAGAGATCATTGTTGACTTTTCTGACTTTCTCAACCTCTTCCTCAGCTTAAGTCACCTGTTCCTCTGATGTAGTGAAATCATCCTGTGATGCAATTTTAGCATGTTCTTAATGAGAGTTTCTAGTTTTATCTGAAGCTTCCTAAGCTTGTTCTTATATAACATTATTGAGAACTTCTATTAAATTTGACTTAGGAGCTCAACTACCCCTGCAGTGAGCACCAAATGTTACCTTTTGGTGTGATGATTATTCTTAACAATGAGTACAAAACATAAACTTCTAGGTGTATGGATCGCTTTGGCTCTCCAGTCAACTGCACAGGTTGTTGCTATATGCGTGTAAGAGTTGTTAATATCAAATAAATAAAGATGGGTGATAATAGAGCGAAGACTATTACTCTAGTTGAGCTCCCTTAAAAACAACGTTGAGTATCAAGTCCTACGCTAAATTTTTGCTTGACCTTCTAACTCTTGAAGGTATCTCTGTAATATTAGAAAACTTTCCCTTCTGTCCTTTCTCTCTTCTCACAGAGACTTCAGAGATCTTGATAACCAGATACTTCAGTCAAAGGATGTCCAATCCCTAAGCTCTTTTCCTATAGTAAACTATATAAAAATAATACTCAGTCTACATTATAAAGGTAATCGCGCTTATTTAGCTGCTTTTTTTAGTTAAAAATCATGTAATATAAGGAATCTGGCAACTAACTCTTTTGTTGGCGCCTCAATGTGAAATGAAATCCATTGACAATAAATTACCCTCTGAGGTCGCACCCATGTGGACCTTTTTTATCTGCCTAGCCAGATTTCACCACTGACCAGAGTCGTGATATCTTATTAGTCAATTATGGAATGTCCCCAAAATCTCACATAATCTCAGAGGAGTCCCCTAAAATAGGATAGCAGCCTGCTTAGGTGATGGTACTTTTACCCATCAGCAGCAGACCACAAAACCTAAAAGTTAAACCATGAGCTACTATCATAAGCATTGTTGATGCTTCAGTAACTAGATATAGATTCCCTAGTCTATTGGCGACAAGCCCCAAAAACTAATATAAGTAAATTAACAGTTTATTTACATAGCAATCTATTTATAAAGCAAATTGCTTTAATGGGAATATTCCATGTTGGGATTTTTTTATGCTCATATTACCCAGCCAATTAGATTACATATGCTGTTTGCCCACTTGGGTATTAGATCCTTTAGTGTATGTAGGAGTTATTGCTTTAATGATAACTTTGTTTGAGGATCAAACCCTTAAAATGTTTACTTATCTGCTGGGTATTGATCCGTTGGATTGGCAATATTTCATCAGAAATGATCTTGACAATATATTTTTATGTTTGTTTGCCAATTATAAAATTGATTTTTAATCATTAGTCAGTTGGGGGTTGTCAGAAAATCGACTATGGGATCTTCTAGTTGGCAGGCTAACCAGTATGAAGACTGGTCAGCCCTTGCCATTTCACCTTAGGCGTTGGGGCCAGCAGCACCGGCTAACCCCTTGGCATGTCACCTGTGCCATTTGGGGATCTTCTATCCTCATTCCCTAAACAACAAAATAATATAAACTTAAATCATAAAAGAGAATGAGCAAAGGGAGATATTTATTGAAAGGGAAGCGCCAGGTATTTATACTATTTACAAAAGGGCTACTGCGCCCACCACCAACCTATCAGCTCTTCCGCTGGTTCTTCCAGCCAACCACTCTTCTTCTTCTACTACTACATTATTCTTTTACCTAGAAACAACCCTCTCGCTCCATCCTTCCTGATGTCTGAATTAGTTTTGGCTCATCAACAGCCCTAAGTCGCCAGTTAGCCATATAAATAATTAATCTAATTAAATGTCAAATTTGGTTTCAACCTTCAAGTTGATAATAATGCACCAGAAACAACTTTAGTCGCTTGCTTTGACTCAAATATTTCAGCATCTTGCTAACATCTCTTTTCATCTTATCCTAGTAATAAATGAGGCACCGGAAACAACTTCAGTTACCTCAAATTCATAATTGTTGGATCTGCCAACATTAGATTATCAGTACAGGCAGTGAATTTATAGATGAATCGATTGAAGTGAATACATCAGCTTTCTTCTGGAAATCCCACAATGATCCACAAATAGTAGTTGGCGTCAAACACTGATTCTGCTGACTGGTACCAATTGGATCATCCTTGGCTATAAGTTGCTGGTGATCCTTATACTAATTTGGGGCCACCGATTGGCCCCACTCAAACCTACTTCCAAATTTGGTGGAATACTAATTTCATCTCAACCCCAATTGGGGAGCAACTAACCAGAAATAATATCAAATAACACGAAATTCAGTCAATAATCCATTCCGCTGGGATTGGCCATATCATCCTAAATAATGTTAAATCATTAGAGGATTTCATCTGGTAAAAATTCTGACAGGGGTTGTCACCTTTCAACTCAGAAATCTATGTTTAATTACAAAACATTGTAGATACTTCTAAGAGTAGCTTACTGTTTGACCTTTTAGGTTTTGCAGTATGCAGTTGATGGGTCTAAGTTTCATCACCTAAGTAGAATGCTAGCTAAATAGGGTACTCCACTGATATTATTTGAAGACTGTGGGATAAATCTCTCAATTAACAATATAGATGTTTTGACTCTTGTTGGTGGTGCAATCTGACTAGGCAAATTAGGAAGGTCCTCATGGGTGTGACCTCAGGAAGGCTAATCCACCAGCAACAGCTGCTGATTCCAGGTGGCTCTAATGGAAAAATTGGTCACCAAATCCCCTATAAATACACTCTAATTACATTAAATAAAGTAAATTAAAAAATATTGCAATTACTTTTATAGTTTAATAAACTTATAGATTGGTTGTATAATTTACCTTTGAAATAAGAGTTTAAAGATTAATTATTACTTGTTGAAGTATTTGGCTATAAAGGTCTCTGCAGACTCTGTGAGAAGAGAGAAAGTGCAGCAGAATTTTGTAATATTTCAAAGATACTTTCAGGAGTTGGATGGTCAAGCATATGTAAGCGTTGGACTTAATACTCAACTTGGTTTTTGAGAAAGCTCAACAAGAGTAATAGTTTTCATAATATTACTACCCATCTATATTCAAGTAGTATCAACAACTCTTACAACGCATTGTAACAAAATGTGTAGTTTACTGGAGAGCCAAAGTGAGGCACCCAGAAGCTTATATTTATACTCATTGTTAAGAGTTATGAGATTAGAAGTTAACATATGGTGCTCTCTTTATGGGTAGTTGAGTTTTTAACAAGCTTAAAAATTTTATATGAGAAGTTATAATAATATCCTATAAAAATGAACTTCAGAAGCTCTGGATGGAGTTGGATACCTTCAATAAAAACGTTCTGAGCTCAGTGTCACAAGCCAATGTCAACTCCTTGGAGGATTATGTATTTTAGATGTAGAGGAGATTGAGCAGGTTGGGAAAGTTAATAATGACTTTTGCAGGAAGGTTTTCTCCTTAAAGAAAAAGGAGGGAGAATTAATCAAGTAAATCTTATTCCAAAAAACTGAACATAAAATTGACAGAGAATGATTCCGTTGGGTTTAGGAGGATATTGTAAAAATGTTGAATTATATTAAGAAACTAGAAAAACACAAGTGTAATTGCACTCAACTGGAGGCAAACAAAGCTGACAATAATACATGTTGAATTCTGGCCAGTAAGGCACCCTTTCAAGTATTATTTTATATGATCTGACAATAAGTCACCTATCTGGGGGATTGTAAATATGAGTCAAGGTGAGCCTTGAGATACAGTAATAGATTATGTCAATGTGAAGCAAATTGATCACAGTAATAATGGTTTAAAAAATTGATGGAATTCTGCAAAGCCTCAATGATAGAATGAACTACCTAAATGTGTATCAAATAGAGAATTACTAAGCAGGAGGGTTGAAACCAGCTAAGAATACCAAGGATTAAGAGTTGAGCGTGAGAACGAGGTAAGGGAGGTCTTTTGGGAAGAAAAGAAGGGAGTAGGAAAGGTTTAGCGGAATTAACCTGTTAGTTTATATAAAAATATATAAAGTGGTCCATATGGCGATAGCTCCCTATTTCATACTTAGGTATTGTTATTTATCAAGGATTGGCGATCTTCATATTATCTGTCCATTGCTTGATGGAACTAAACCTGTGCATTCAGCTAGCAGAATTCACCCCCTACTACCAAAAGTCAACAGTGGTGCTCACTACAGGGGGCCCATTGATCAACTTATAAAAAAGTTTCATATTCTCCAAGCAATGGTGCAACTGGTTCCCCTTATGGGGTACTACCCAAATTATTTTAGTTATCTCAATATGCAGAACTAAAACTTGCCTTGGATACACTACTCTAGGCCCAAAAAATGCTTTTCCATGAGAATAAGGTTATAAAGAATCAGCTGAACAAGGTCTTTTACCAACTGCACTTATTTGGCTGCCAATCCAACCAACTTTCCAACTGCATGGGTGACACTACAGAGCGGCTATACTGTTCAGAGTGGAGAAGGATTATTAGAGCCGGATAGGGAGGGGTATGCATTAACAAGCTGCCATGTTTAACCACAATAGAAACAAACTAGATTTTTTAAGTGGTCAAATTTGCAATAGAAGGGTTCCAATTGGCGGAAAGCTAAACTGTTGTTATTTACTCTGGATGTCAAGAGCGCTGACCAGGTCACATATTACCTTACTAGTAGTATCATAACATATCAAGAAGTGAAGGAGACTGTGATGTGCCTGTTTGGGGGAGTGGCGAAAATGGCACAGTGCAAGGCAGAGTTTTTGACTATATAGTTTCAAAATAATGATTATTGGTGGAGTTTGCAGAGCGGTTCACAGCTTAGGCACATGTGTTGTTGGGAGCAAATATCTTAACTAATAAGGAGGTGAGCATAGCAATGATGGCGGCTGTCAAGCCATATCAAGAGCTGTATAAATCTATGAACCACATTCTTCAAGATGATGTGGATTATTAATAAATTTTCAATTGTTTATGCCAACTATCTATCACATTTAGTATCCTCAATGTGGAACGGAAAGCCCCTGCAACTGCTACTGAATCCCCATCAGGAAATGGACGCCAACAGCTCAGAACCAACCATTGGTTAGTCCGCATCCACTTAACGCTCTGGAGGTTTCTTTCCATCCCAATTATACTCAACCAGCTTGTAATTGGCCAAATTACAATCCACTATTTGATTTCCAACCTGAACCTGTGAGTGTGATACAGAGATGAGTACCATTTATAAATGCCTGTTTCTCTTACGGCCAAATAGGCCATTATGCAGCTAGCTGTCCAGGCAACCTGAATGCCCATGCAGTTACCGTTGCCTTAAACAAACAGGGAAAAATTAAGCTTAGTAAAGATGGGACGCTCTGCTTCCACTAAATAAAACTTAATTGTACCTGATGATTTCCACAAGTTGCTTAATGTTGGTCTAGTACTCACCCTGACGTTTATTATATCAACAAATTCCTATAATATCTTGGCTCAAACCAAGGGAGAGACCTTAATAACGCAGACTTGGAGTTCCGCTGAGACGTAAAAAAAACCTTACACCTGGAAAATCCTTGAATGGAATGGTACAGTCAAAGTTAGACCTTAACAAATGTTGCAACCCTAGAGGGGGTGAGCATGTCAGTTTCAGTAGAGAAAATTGCCCAGGAGTATCCTCATGTTGGCGCCAGTATTATCACTTTTCTGGACAGCTGAAATCCATTTGATGTTCATGTAATAAACACCAATGGTTCCTCTAATTTAGAATGTACATATTATGCTATTTTTTCAGAACACAAAAATCTGAGCGATTTTAGATACTGTCACTTCTGTCAATATTATATCCACCAAGCTCGTGGCCAAGCTTCAACTGAAGCCTGGTGTGGAACACAGAGTAGTGTATGGGACCACGGGGGCAAAGAGCACTAAATAAGAGCATTCTTACCTCACATTGCCTCTGAGGTTCAGTTTGGTAGGGATATCCTCTCTGGAGGTGGTTCTGCCTAATAATCACTATGACATGTTGATTGGGGCTGCATTCATGCAGCGATTCTGGGCAGTAATTGATATGGCGGAGGGAACCTTTAATATTCTGAAGACAACGTATCCCCATCTATTTTATTTTCTAATGAAGTCCCAGAAGATCCAATCTTCTCCAATCAAGTTACTATCACATACACAGTGCATTCAAAAAGTTCTGGGACTAACGTTTTAAAGACACAACTTTACAAATAAATAAACTTTCTTTTATAATAATTTAACATACAAACTTTCCCTCTCTATACATATTTATATTGCTAAAGCAATTGTTAAAAGGTATGCACATAGTTCCTATTTTGTATAACCATGTTTAAACCAGCTGTCACATTCTTCTGAATTTTCTCTACTTTATCAAAAGGTTGAACCTTCAGTACCACCTTCAGATTATAAATATCCACCCTATTCACCATATTTGGCTCTGTCTGACTTCTTTCTGTTCTCTAATCTGAAGGTGGCACTAAAGGTTCATCCTTTTGATAAAGTAGAAACAATTCAGAAGAATGTGACAGCTGGTATAAACTTGGTTATACAAAATAGGAACTATGTGCATACCTTTTAACAATTGTTCTAGCAATATAAATATGTATAGAGAGGGAAAGGTTGTATGTTAAATTATGATAAAAGAAAGTTTATTTATTTGTAAAGTTGTGTCTTTAAAACGTTAGTCCCAGAACTTTTTGAATGCACTTAGTATAGCGATGGGTGATTCCTGTACATATTAGCAGATAAAGCTGAGGGCCTGAGCTCTTACTAACCAGATTTATGAGTACAATGGTAATCCGCTATGAGCTGTGAGTGCTTTAAGTATCCTTATGGGCATCAGGTTATAATAGGGATATAGCTTGAAATATAAATCTCTGAAGGACTCTATGAGAAAATCATAGGGCTCTACCAGTAATCACAGCTAGAACCCCATGTGGCTCCTGGGCTCCTATTACCAAGGCAGTAGGAAGTGAAGGTGTTGATAGCAAACCTGTAGAAGGAGTCTATGAAGGTTCAAAGGCACCAAGTGGAGGCTTATCTGCATCTTATTTTTTATCAATGAGGTCTGCCATATACACAATTTTGGTTCTTAAGACCTTGTGCTACCTTTAAAAAATCTCATCCAGTGAAATGACTGTGGTTCCGCGTGAAAATCTAAGTGGTCTGTTGGAGGACCATAAGGACATGGTGATGGATTGGTTTGAAAAATACTGAGGTATTTTTGCATCTGATGACCACAATTTGGTATAAGCACGTGGAATTGTGCATCAGTTAGACAAAGGAGATCACCCTCCCATTTGGTCATGGCCTATCTGTCACTCCAAGGCAGCGGAAAAAGTTGTATCCAAGGAGATAGATAAATCGGTTGAACAGGGAAATAATAGCTGTCAAAGAGTCCCTGATCGTCACTAGTGCTAATTGTCAGGAAAAAGGATGGCTTTAATCAAGAATTAATTGACTACCAGAAGCTTAACAGTATCATGAAAAAGAATTGTACCCACTTCTGCAAATTGACAATGCTTTAGATTGACTGGGTGGTGCCAACTATCTTTCCGCTATGGACTTGATATCAGGGTACTAGCAAATCAAGTTGCTGGCGGAAGAACAAGAGAAGTGCGCCATAATCACCTCAAAATGGTTGTTCCAGCCTACATGTATGCCACAGGGTTTGTGCAACGCCTAGCTACATTAAAACGGGATATAGACAATATCTTAGGTAACCTGAAGCTGTCTTGCATTCTAGTCTACCTTGACAATATCAATGTGTTCTCGTGGACATTCACAGAACATCTCAATCACTTGGAACAAGTGTTCCGCTTAATTGCTGAAGCCAACACAAAAATTAAGCCTCAAAAGTGCCACTTTTTAAAAAGCAACTGGAATATCTCAGTTTTGTGGTAGACTCAAAGGGCTTAGCCCTCAGCCAGCAAAGGTGGAAGCTATACGCAAGATGACTTGGCCAGGTAATAAGCTGGATATCCAGTTGTTTTTGGGGATGGTCAGGTACTACTGCCATTCATTACTAACTTTAGTTGTATTAGGGCTCTGCTTGCTAAGTTAAAATTTTTTGAGGTGAATCGACATTGGGACAAATATACCACACTGAGAAGTTTTCTAGTCAGTACAGGTTTTGAACTCAAACCTGCACTTAGGGTGGAAGCAGTTTTACCTGCTTGGCTAACCACCCTTTCTGCTTGCTAAGTTATTAAAGAAAAACGCTACCTTTGTCTGGACCAACCATTATCAAAATGTTTTGATGTCTTACAAACCACGTTGGCTAGTGCGCTTAATTTGCAATACCCTAATTTTGAGAAGGAATTATTGTGCAAATTTACACTTCTCTTTCCGCTGTAGGGGCAGTGTTATCCCAAAAAGATGATTACAGTTGGAGCAACCCATTGTGTATTATAGCCAAATCTTAATGTGCCCTGAACGGAATTACACTGTGACTGATTGGGAGTGTTTGGCAGTAATACATGCATACAAACAGTTCTGGGCCTACCTCCATGGGGTGAAATTCAAAGTGGTAACCAATCATGCCTCCTTGTGTTGGCTGCAGAATTTTTGGTAACTTGAAGGGCAGCTGCATGATGGGCCTTGAAGCTACAAACATATGATTTTGAGATAGTACACTGCCCAGGGGCAAAACACCAAAATGTGGAATGTCTCTCATGACTACCAATGATTGCCATTACAGCAGATTTGGCTGACATCATGTATGAGAAGATGATTGTGGGTAAATATCACAATGAGCCACCATAGGTGATCAAAGTGCTAGATGGCTTAAAGATGATACTTTCTTGTGAAATGGGAAAAATATAAGTGAGTTGGAGAATTGATGCTGAGCTTCCAAAAACCCTCCACCAGACCAGCAATTATCTTGGATGCACATAGGGAGGTAGGTCATGTGAGTTTGTGGAAAACGCTGGAGCTCTTGTGACCCTGTTACTATTGGGAGATCATGCACTATGATGTGCTTGAGACAGTTGCTTGTTGTCACCAGTGCCAAGTGGAGAAACCATTCCACAAGAAGACCACCTACCAGCTGTTTAAGCCTCATTTTGCGTGGCACACTGTTTCCTTTGATGTGGTGGGCCCTCTGCCGATGGGTCTAAATTGCTCCAAGTATATACTTGTAGCCATAGATCACTTGACAAGGTGGGTGAAAGCAAGAGCAATCAGGGACTTAGGATCAATAACTGTCGCTAAGTTCATTATGGAGAGTTTCATACAGCAGCATGGCTGTCCGCAGTTTATTCTCACAGACAGTGAAACAAATTTCATGTTGCATGCCCTTCCTAAGTTGAATGAGTTGATGGCCATCTGTGGGGCCTTAACTACACCATACCACCTTGAATCCAATGGGATGGTCAAATGGGTCAATGGCACATTGTTTAATATTCTACATAATCTTGTAATTAATTGACCCACTGACTGGAGCGCCCTTCTATCCACTGCTGTCTTTGTGTACAATATTAGCTATCATTTGTCAAGGGGGAAAGGTCCTTCCAATTACTTTATAGAAGACATCCAACTTTGCGGAAATGCTTTATTCCTGTGCAGAGGATACCAGCGGAGTAGAGCCTCAGCGCTATTTGACTACCTTAACAGACACGCTGATTAAACTTCAAATTGAATCATATTCCACTAGTTTAGCTAAGAAGATTCAGGATCAGGAAGCTGAACAATGTAGATGCAGCAGCCTCCAAAAGTTTGGGGCTAGGAGATCTTGTCCTGTTCCATGATCAACATGTATTTGGATAGAAGAACAAGTTTTTCAGCATATGGATTGGACTGTTTGAAATAAATGAGAAGACTGGGGTTGACACCTACACTATTAAGGAACCTGCAGGTGGTTGGATTATCAAAATGATTATACATAAAGTTCCCTCTGTGCATGCAAGCAATAGGAGCTTATCATCCAGTCAAGGGGGTAATGTTAAGAAATTGATATGACTGGACAATAAGTCACCTATCTGTAAGATTGTATTTATGAGTCTAGGTGAGCCTTAAGATTTAGTGATAGATTATGTCAATGCAAAGCGAATTGATCAAAGTAATAATGGTACACAAATTGATGGAATTCTGTAAATCCTCAACGATAGAATGAAACACCTAAATGTGTATCAAATAGAGAATTACTAAGCAGGAGGGTTGAAACCAACTAAGAATACCAAGGATTAAGAGTTGAGCGTGAGAACGAGGTAAGGGAGGTCTTTTGGGAAGAAAAGAAGAGAGAAGGAATGGGTTAGCAGAAGTAACATGTTAAATTTAATATAATAAATAATTGAAGTGGTATCATTGGGGCAATAGCTCCCTATTTTAGTACCTAGTTATTTAAAATCATGAATTGACAGTCATCATATCATCCATCCATTGCTCAGTGGGACAAAACCGGTGCATTTAGCTAGTAGAATTCACACCCTACCACCAAAGGTTAACACACCCCCATCCATAAATATGCCTATATTGTTTGCTACCGTGTCAGAGATGACTCCTAAAGCAACGTTTAAGGTTAGTTAGGTTGATGGTCAGAAATCCCTGCCAGTGGAGCAACCAAAAGAAATATATAATATGCCAAAATTTCACAAATTTCACTTGGACAACGCACCAGAGTTTTTTCATACCTTTAAGACAAAAATGTTTAGATATGAGGACCATTAAAAAGCAGTAACCATAATGAACTATTTAGACACTGATTTTAATAATCTGGTGTTGTTAATCTTACAGGTATAGTCGGTCATACTCTGAATCAAAGGAAGTAATTTCTTGAGTTTGGAAGTCCTACCAGAATGGCCAACCATAAACAAGAGTTTATGTGTGTACAATTCAGAAAGTATTATACATTAGCTACTTTCACCAATTGGTTTTACCAAGGTTGCAGATTTTATCTTTAGCAAAATTACTATCAGACTTTGATGCATGCATTGCTGTGCAATAAGTGCTTTGGCCCTACAGAAAGTTGTATTGAATTATAGCATCAACTCTAGTAAGCCAGACTTCTACTTTGCAGATGGTAACCATCTTAAGATGTTAGGAATAATTTTTGAGGCTCTCAATTGAGTCTCTAAAGTGTTCCAGACTGAAGCCAATGATATCATGAAAGTTGACAAGGGCAATAACAAATACCAGAGTCAAAACATTATGGATAGAACCCCAATTGAATAAAATGGACAAATAAATAAAAACACCAAAATCAGAAAGGTGGTGCAACAGGACAATTTGCTGCCCAAAGTTAGGGTAAGGAACCAAAGAGAAAAATGTAACTTATATTGCCTCAAGAGGGGGATGAACCTGTTCAAGATTTAAGAAAAATCCTGGAAGTCTAGTTGTAGAATAATCTAGCACTTTTAGAGAACCTGATCTAACCAGATATCTGCTTAGAATGAATGAGTGGTGGTAGGACCAGCTCAGGTTGAAGCAGGGTCTGCCATTAGTTGTCCTGAGGCACTAGATGAGGTTATAATTGAAGGCCATTGTTCCAAAGATTGTGTATGAGGTTTCTTAATCTTATATTAATCAATTAATGAGAGAGGCAAGAAATGCTAAAGATAATCTAATCCAGACAAAATTGAGTAGAATTAACATTAATAATTAATCTGTGTAAATAAGTGATCATTTCCAGATCATCATCAGAATTAATATAAACGTTAGGGTTGGCAAACAATGCAAAAAACAACAAGTTTAAATTGTATAAGAAAAGGAAAGGAATTATAAAATTAAAAACCATGAATAGAGATTATAAAAAGTTAAAAAATGGGGGAAAATGGGGGGAAATAATTAAAAAATGGTCTTTGTTATTGCCAGATTCAAAATCATCAGGTAATGTTCCCTACTATTTTGGCAGGACCAGATTAAGTTGCAATTGGGTCTGCTGAGAACAGTCCTAAGGCACTAGGACAGGACTCAGAAAATCCAACTGAGAGGATCCTGTGAACAATGAGGAGTTGCTGGAACTTATCTTGGGGTTAGTACAGGTTGAATGGCAAGGAGTAATTGAGAACCCATCCTAGGGTTGTAAAGGTTGACCAAACCTTATGATCATCAAGAACAACTGAAATGGCCCTGCATGGCATTATTTTATGTGAACTGTGCTTGTGTGAAGAAGCATCAAGTAAGAAATGTGGAATAGGGGCCACATTGCCAAAAGCGGGGCATGAGAGAATCTAGTGTGGGACATACCAAGCTTTATTAAAATTGCACCAAAAAAAGATGACCCTGGTCTGAGGCAGCATCCTTTTCCCTACCTTCTTATTTTTTGATGGGTAATCTTTTCAAGTGGAGCGATATGTTGGGATTTTATAATGGCCATACTACCCAGCCAATTAGATTACATATATATGTTTGCCCACTAAGAGATTAGATCCTCTAATTAATGTGAAAGTTATAAATTTTAATGATAACTTTTGTTTGAGGGAATTAACCCTAACAATTATTTACTGATCTGAAAGTTGTTGATCACCAAATTGTAATCTTTCATTAGAAAATTCTCCAACAATTTATTTACTTTATGTATTGAATCCAATTAAATAATTTGTATTATAATCATTAGCTAATTGGGGCTTGCCACCAATTGACTCAGGAATCTATGTTTAATTACTAAAGCATCAACAATGCTTCTGTAACAAACGGAAATCATCTGAAAGGATGAATTTCTGAACATTACATTCTGATTGGTTCGTTTTGTTAATTTAAACCAAACCAATCGGAATTGTTGGGTATGGTGGAGTGGGTGGTCAGACTCAGAGGGCTGGGCTGAGCTGCTCCGACCATTCCTTAAGCTTGGCAGGCTTAAGGAATTAATTGGAGAGGCTCCTCAGAAGTGACTTTATAAAAGTCAAACCTGACCTTCTCGAATTCCAAGTTGGAATTCTAAGTCTTGGCCTTGGTCCCCTCCAGTTCAGTCTTTTATTATTTTTAAAATAAAAATAAAGTTCTTTTGAGGTGTCACGCCTCGCTTACCTGATATTTTCAGGTTTGGGTTTGTGATAGGGGACCTCATATTAGAGACAGTCTGGCCTCATCACTCCATTTGCCGCCGCATGGGCATTTCTGAGATTTAATGAGAAAAGGTTCGCCTCGCCTGTGCCTAAGTCTGTCTGGTTAGGTTGCCCGCCTGGAATGCCGCCATGTGGGAATTTCCAGGATGAAACAGATGGGGTCTGGGATCCCCGCCCGTGACATTATTCCAACTTCATTTTGCTTCTGGTTGGAGGTGGTCCTGTCCCTCAGAGGATTTCCGTTTTGTCCTGGCTGTTGAGGAAACTGGCGCTGGGCCAACCCAGCAACCGATGGCCAGCCCTGCGACATCAGTGGAATGTGAGGGTCTGCCAAATTTCAGGTTCCCGCCAATATCAGCGGCCATGTCCGAGGGCACCTGTTCCCAGCAGGTTCCCTCAACCCCAGAAAGTCCCAAAAGGGGAGGATATTCGCCCCGACACCAGCGCCATGGGGTCAACCCCACTGCCAGCAGGACTGAGGAAAGCGCCTTCCTGGTCAGGATGGGAAGGCCATTCTCAGGCCTGACAGTGCAAAGGGGATGTCCCATGGCCAGCGCTGTTTCATGCCTTCCGGGGCTATCATTGGGGAAAGCACCTTCCCGGTCAGGATGGGAAGGCCATTCCTAGTGGTAGCCTCCGGGAGGTGGTGTTTTGGCCAGGTGTTGGGTACAAATGTCCTTACCTGTTGGGGCTTACTCCAACAGCCCAGTTTCCGGTTTCTGTCCCCCCATTTCCCCTCAAGAGGATCCTTCTTAGGGGCTTGAGGTGACTCGCCCTGGGAAGACCTCTCACCAACGATTTCCTCCCAAAATGGTGGCTCTCTGCCCCTGGAGGGCCATTTTAGTGGGGGGTGATGTAACGAACAGAAATCATCTGAAAGGATGAATTTCTGAATGTTACATTCCGATTAGTTCATTCAGTTAATTCAAACTGAACCAATCAGAATTGTTGGGTATGGTGGAGTGGGTGGTTGGACTCGGAGGGCTGGGCTGAGCTGCTCTGACCATTCCTTAAGCTTGGCAGGCTTAAGGAATGAATTGGAGAGGCTCCTCAGAAGTGACTTTATAAAAGTCAAACCTGACCTTCTCGAATTTCAAGTTGGAATTCTAAGTCTTGGCCTTGGTCCCCTCCGGTTCAGTCTTTTATTATTTTTAAAATAAAAATAAAGTTCTTTTGAGGTGTCGCGCCTCGCTTACCTGATATTTTCAGGTTTGGGTTTGTGATAGGGGACCTCATATTAGTGACAGTCTGGCCTCATCACTCCATTTGCCGCTGCATGGGCATTTCCGAGATTTGATGAGAAAAGGTTCGCCTCGCCTGTGCCTAAGTCTGTCTGGTTAGGTTGCCCACCTGGAATGCCGCCGCGTGGGCATTTCCAGGATGAAACGGATGGGGTCTGGGATCCCCACCCATGACAGCTTCTGGGAGCAACTCATGGTTTAACCTTTTAGATTTTGCAGTCTATGGTTGATGAGTCTAGATCCCATTAACTAAGCAGACTGCTATCCCAAAGAGGGTACTCTGCTGAGGTTAATTGAATATTGTGGGGGCAATTTCCTCAAATAACCATGCTGAGGTAATGACTCTAGTTGGCAGAGCAATATGAATAGGAAAATGAGAAAGATCCTCGTGGGTGTGACCTTAAATGGCTAATCCAATGGCAACAGCTGCCAATTCCCACTGAGGCACTAATGGAAGAGTTGGTCACTAAAATTTCTATAAAGTCCCTGATTATACAGTAAAAAATAAGATAAAAAATAGCACAATTATTTTTATAAGATAAGAATTTTATACATTGGTTGTATAATTTACTCTTAGAATAAAAATTTAAGGATTGGATATCATTTGTCTGAAGTATTTGACTTTTAAGATCTTTGCAGACTCTGCAGGAAGAGAGAAAGGGCAGCTAGAGGAGGTCCCTATTGTTTCAGAGATACTCTCAAGAGTTGGAAGGTCAATTACCTGTTTAGCGTTGATCTTAATACTCAATTTGGTTTTCAAGAGAGCTCACCTAGAGCAATATCTTTATAATATTACTACCCATCATTAAAAAGTAATATTAATATTTCAACGAATGCATGTATCCATAAACTATGAAGTTAAATGGAGAGCTAAAGTGAGCCACACAAGAGTATATATTTGGTACTCATTGTTAAGAGTAACCAGTGCTCAAATGTTAACAATCCCTGAAAAAACATTAACAATCCATCAAAGCACTACCCACTGGATTAGTAAATTTTAATAGGGTTATTTTCCAAACAATAGTTATTAACTAAAAATGATAAATTTCACATCTTCTAGAGGATCTAATCACCTAGTGAATGTCATGGTTAAATGACATGATAGTGGGCACCAACCCTGAGGATAAGGCTGGGCGAAAGGAGGCCCAGAAGGTGAAGCTTCAGGCCCTCCCTGACCTCAAGCACACATTAGACCAACTTTGGGTACAAGCCAAATATGCCCAGGTTAGTATTAGTGAGGTGCAGAACGCCCAGCCCCTTGCGTTGGCCCAGGCGTTAAAACAAATGGTTTATTTGATTATTGATGAAGAATCTATTTGGTTGATTGAGGGATTGGGGTTTAAAACCCATTCCATTTATGAAAATATGCATCTGGGTCAGATACAATTTCAATCAATTACTCAAGTGAAGTTGGTTTTGGTGTATTCTACCAATTTGGATGGTAGTGTTTTCCTATTGGCAAATTGGTGCTTAGTACCACTTTGGCAGACCCCAATTTACCCAATGAAGTTTAAATATGTTTTCTGTGAACAACATTCCTTGTTGATCAACTTTTCCAATAAATTTCCCCGTTTTTACCATTTTATTAAATGTTATTTCAGATGATCCTGTGTGTGGACCCCTTTGAGGAGGTCTCGCACTACATTAACCATCCCATTTTAAATCCAATGAGATTATCTCCTAGTGCATCATTGGTTTATCCAGGTACCCTCCAACCTGGGGCGTTTACCCATTCTCTTCTTGTGCACTGCGTCGCTTTTGGATGGTTATTTATTGCACTCCTTTTCTTTAGCTATCATTGCTCCAGCACCCTCTGCTGGGCTCTAGTAGCTTTGGTACTAACATCTGGTTTCCTTGCATTGGCTCTGTGCACCATGCACCACCACACTGGAAACAGGAGAATTATAGACACTCTTCTTACATTAGTCAACCAACTACCATCTAGTTTTATGTGCACAAACTTTTTCCGTGTGAAACTTTTCTAAAAGTACAAACGGTGGGTGCTGGCTGTGGGCTTCAGCTGTGGTCAGCTGCACTGCTGTTTCCTTGTTTTCCCAAGGGTTGGAGCATCTTGGCATTATTTTGACTTCCTCCAATGAGAAAAACCCACGCTTCATGCTTGTACCTGATGGATATGGACGCTTCTGGGTCCAAAAGTTGTGATTCCCTGACTTTCCAAAATGTAAATACTTAATTTAGATAAATGGGGTTTACTTCATGTAAAAATTTACTTGTTGGGTTATTATTGGCAAACAACCCTAGTAATCTTTTTACTGCACAGGTTTGGTTTTCTTGTGCACTTCATCCACGTTGTATAATATTAGATTATTGGTTGATAATAGTATGATGACTATTATCCATAGTTGAGTATTGTTCTTATATCTTGGCCTAACTCTCAGCCAGTATTCCCAATTAAATACTTGAGATGTCATGATCTAGGAATTTGTTCCCTCATTTTGTCCAACCTGATCTTTGATAAGATTCCCTGGTGACAGTCTCTTCAGTCCAACACACAGTCAGCAGCAATCCCCAATTGTGTCTCATTCTTCTCTAGATCCCCAATCAGATCTTTACTCTTTTCACTAAGAGTCTCCCAATTATCATACATAGCAATCATATCCTTGAGAAAAATAGCACAATTGAAAGCTGATGATAGTTTACTACTTAAACTATATACTAGATGAAAACTATAGAACATCTTATCTGTTCTCATAAATACTGTTTTTATTATAAGTGAATCCTAGGGAATTTATAGTGGGGATTCAGTTGTCTAACCCTCAGTTGACACCTCTTAGATGAAATGGCAGCCATTGCCATTAAATCACCCATCCTCATCTCAGCAGCGATGGCCTTCCCCATCTTGGATATGATTCCATCATTGGACATCCTCAAGACCTAAACGGAAAGAGTTAGAAAACATGTCACTAACTTTTAGCTCTCAATCCAACCATATCAACCATATTTGGCTAGCGACCTGCTTAGGTAATGGGACTTATTACCCATTAAGGCAGGTCATGCACCAACCAATTGATTCACTAGTTGCAGGCAGCATCACTCACCTCGCAACTTGCTATTCATTCCCAATCAGTCAGTGATAAAACCCAACCAATCCCAATTGTTACACCTGATAGTTAATCACTTTCAGATGCCTCTATTTCGTCAGCAACTCCGCCTGATGAGATCTTAAATATTCTTCTGGATTGATCCCCGATGGATATGGCCAGGCAAATATCCCAAAATTCCCCAAACATAGTTACTAAAAACTTGGGCCAACTGATTTCCAATTCACTTCGCCTTAGGGAATTATACCTTACGAATTCCTGGTAATCTAGCAAGCTGGGAATATGGGAAAAAATCCCAACACATCCCCCTCTAGCCTAGATTTCCAGCGAGAAAAGGATCAGGGTAGGAGAACAATGCTTTGGACACTTGGTCAGTAACTTCATTTGCTTAAGTGGAATATGATCACCAATACTCAAACCTGCTTGAGACAACCTTCAGCATGCGGCTCTCTTCCTCTTCCTCCTTGTTAATGCCTACTCAGAGCGTGGTCCCCTAATCTACTACCATGCTGGGCTGATCAATTTACTCATGATGATATTAGTCATGGGATCCAGTTTTCCCCCCATCAGGGCATATGACCCACTGTCATATTCAGGATTCTTTGTCCAGCGTCCTCAATTTCCTGATTTTCTCCTTATCCTAGACAGGAGACTCTTGCCTTTAATGTTCATTTCGTGGCAAATTAATAATGCTTATTTATGTTTTCCCTTGTTATTTTCTTCTCATAACCTCTTGGCTTATATCATTCTCAATTCTTCTCTGGAGAGCTTATCCCATTAATTTTGAGATTAGTTTCTCCAAAATTGGAGCTTGATGGATTGTAGAGTACATAATGTCAATTTCCATATAATTCTGACATCCCCCTCTTATCTAGCTCATATGTGAAATTCTGAGACACAATACCAGCAGCGTCTGAATATTTTGTCTGATCAAGACCTCCAGCTCTTCCAGCAGATGAGTTGGGATGCATAGTGGAACCTTTTCTATAATCCTTCCAGGACTCATACACCTAGTCTGGCGCCAGCAGCTAGTCCTTCTGTCAATTTACCAGAAACAGTAACTAATCCCTCCAAAACCAGGCTTGCAATCATTTTAAACAATTCTCAGTTAATTCTTCCTCTGTTGTCAATTCATGAGTTGGACTTTGAAACTCTCCTGGATTCAGCTCCTTTCACTGATGCACCAACCATTGTCATGGATGCTCCAGAGATTATGCCATTTTCTCTTGATCGCTCATTTCTTGCTAGGTCAGACCTGCTTCCTGAGTTCCTCTTCTGACTTGGACAATAATACAAACCCGCTGTCCTGGCTATTGAGCTCACCATTGGTAACAGTATTCATTTTGAGTTTCCCTACACTGAACTCTGGGCCCAAGTCACTGAGGCTTTGTCCCTAGCTCTGAATCTCTCTGATCTTGATAACATCCTGGATCAGGATACCGCCACTTATGCTCTTCACTTTGCTGGCCAAGTTCTTTGAAGTTGGTCCAAGAAGCTTCCAGCCTCACCTGGGTTTCACTTCTCTTTTAGCTTCAGCTTCTGAGAAGCCCATAGTCATCACTTTCAGGATGCCATCTGCTACCTTCATGACTATCTCTTTGCCAGCGCTTCCCATCGGTATCTTCCGCTGATGGCTTTAGTAGGGGGCATGATTCAGCAACCCCTGTCAAGCATCCCTTGTTCGCTGCCAGCCCATATGTCTGGTGTCCTTGATGAATCCCATAGTCAGGCGCTCAAGACTAATCTTCCAGCTCCAGTACCATATTGGGATTACTCAGGGTTTATTTGCCAACTGCCTCTTCTTATACTGTTGCTTTCCTCCCCACTCTGTGGTTTTGTGATTGGCTTCTTCTGACATTTCAATTTACCTTCCCCTAGTCACTTTCTCACAGGGCTCTGCATCTGCTCAAAGAACATGGTTTCATGTAGGTCTAGCCCTCGCTAGCATCTGATCTCACATTGATTTTGATGGGTTGTTCATTCCTACCCTGATCCATCCTCCCTCCCCCAAGAGGCGACATAGGCGGAATCATCCTCTTATTGAGGACAATAAAAAATAAAAATTAGAAAATTTATATTGGTTTTTTCTCTATGCAATTTTATATTATTTTCTCTTTTTTTCCTATATCTTTTATCAATTTTTTATTTTTATTCTTCTTTTTTCCATGGTACTTGACCTTGTTTTAGTTCAGTGGTCCATCTTTTTATTTTTTTCCCCCAAACTGGGTCCTGGATACTTAAACCTGCCAGTTTTCTATGGTTCAGAGGTCCTTTTTTCAGACTTAACCATCTAGATTGGTTCAGAGGTCATTTTTGGACTTGACCATATCATTGGGACATGACCAACTTAATGGTTCATCAGTCCTTCAGGAACTCTTTTATTTTTTTATTGATCCATTGCTTCATATACTTAGCATGGACTTGATTCACAACTCTTCCATCCAAGAGATTCTTGATGGAGTAGGCATCAGTCACCATCTTGGCGATAACTTCAAATGGACCCAACCACATTGCATCTAATTTGTTTCTTCTTCTGAAACCATGCATATTGCAATAGGCTACTCTTTCCCCTATTTGATATTCTTCTAATGCCAGTCAGTTCTTGTCATCTGTCAATTTCGCTCATATCCTTTTCTTCAACATAGTATTGAATGCTTGCAATTGCATACTGATCAGGATATTTGTCATTCAGTTCAAGTACTGTTCAGCACTCATCCCCAATGTTGGTTCCACCACCAAGTATAAAATTGGTGGCAACACGGCCTTCCTCCCATATAACAACTCAAACGGCGTTTTTCCGTCACTGTATGATGACTAATATTGTAGGACAAATGTCACAAACTCAGGTACATTCCCCACACAGAAGTTCTTCCTGCGACCAGCTTCCTCAGCATTACAGCCAGCGTTCCATTCACCCGTTCTACCAGTCCTTTCATCTCTGGCTGGTAGGGTACTGACATGACTCCTCTGATCCCCATTATCTCATTCAATCTCAGGATCACATGAGATGTGAAGTTTGTCCCATTATCACTAAGCAGGACCTATGGACATCCATGTTGATATACTACTTGATCCAGGATGAACCTCGCAGTGCTGGTAGCATCTACTTTTGTTAAGGCCTTCATCTTGACCCATCTCATCAGATGGTCGATGGCAACTATAATGTACTTGACTCCCCCTGTGCTCATCATCAGTGGTCCCATCACATCGATGGACACCGTATGCCAGGCAAATCCAGGGCGGACCAGTCAGTATCCAGTTGTATTCTTATGTGTTTTGTGCAGCTGGCACTCCACACAACAAGCTAGATAATCCGCAACATTTTAGTTGATGGATTCCCAGTAGTAGTACTATCAAATATGATCAGTTGTTTTCCTCAGGCCTCCATGCCCAACAACCTTGTGAGCTGCTTGCATGATAGCTGCTCTTTCTGATGGCTTTGGGAATAATAACTGCTTCCCATTAATCATCTTAAATACTTGTCCATCCATGGTCTCAGTGTTTTCCATCACTTTCCAAAGCACATCTTGGATTTCTTGGGGCTTGTTCTCAATTTCTCTGTTGACCATTCTCTTGAATAGCTCATCCGCCTGCATGTATACCATCTGGACCATTGGTAACCACAATAAGCCATCCACATTCTGATGAGAAGCCCCCACTTGGTGGACAATCTCATAATCATAAGCCTGAAGCTTAAG
This sequence comes from Massospora cicadina, assembly GCA_022478985.1. Lineage (NCBI taxonomy): Eukaryota > Fungi > Entomophthoromycota > Entomophthoromycetes > Entomophthorales > Entomophthoraceae > Massospora > Massospora cicadina. The sequence goes on from JAKSZP010004130.1 coordinate 70,357, forward strand.
TGCCCATCAGGCCAGTCATCCTTCTGGCTCTCTCAAATTGTGAAGCCAATGCAATGAAGAGTGGTCCATCACCACTTTAAAGTGCATTCCATGGATGTACACCCAAAACTGCTTACATGCATAAATGACTGCAAGGCATTCATGCTCAGTTACAGTGTAGTTCCTCTCAGCAGGCTGAGAGTGTCTAGCTCACATATGCCACCAGATGTTTGTCCCCAAGTTCATCTACTTGGCTTAGTATGGCGCTGATCGCCATCAATGAAGCATCAGTTTATATAATAAACTCTTGATCAAAATTTGGATATTTCAGAATTGGAGAATCTATTAAATACTGGCGTAGCTCATTGAAGGATTCCTGGGCTTCTTCATTCCATACGAATCCTTTTTTCAGATCCTTCAACAGATGGAATAAGGGCTTTGCTATTTGGGCAAAGTCCTGAATAAATCTTCTGTAGTATCTGACCATCCCAAGGAACACTTGGATGTCTTGGACACTCTTCAGCACAGCCATCCATTCTATGGCTTCTATCTTCTGGGCTTGTGCTGCAATCCACTGGAGTTGATTACAAATCCCAGATATTCCAACTCTTTTTTAAAGAAGTGGCACTTCCTCAGCTTAATCTTCAGGTTAGCTGCGGACAGTCACTTGAATACTTCTTCCAAGTGGTGTAGGTGATCAGTAAACGTCCTACTGAACACATTGATATCGTCCAGGTATACCAGGATGCATGACAACTTCAAGTCACTCAGTATCGCATCCATGGCCCTCTGAAACGTTGCAGGCGCATTACATAGACCCTGGGGCATCCTTATTGGTTGGTATAGCCCCTGCGCGGTAATAATTGTGCATTTTTCCTGGTCTTCTTTTGGCAAGTCTATCTGCCAATATCCTGAGATCAGATCCATTGCAGAGAAATACTTTGCTTCTCTCAATCAATCTAGCAGCATTGTCTATCCTTGGTAGGGGATATGAATCCTTCTTTGTAATTTTATTCAGCTTCCAGTAGTCAATCACCACCTGGTTGGAGCCATCCTTTTTCTTCATGATCAGAATTGGACTCGCCCAGGGACTTGATGATGGAACTAGAAGCCCATGCTTCACTAGTTTGCTGATTTCATCCTCCACTACCGCTTCAGTAGCTTTTGATTGTCAGATCAGTCTCATTCTGATTGGCAAATTTTCCCTGGTGTCAACCTTGTGGATCACATCTCTTGCACATCCCAAATTGTGGTCATCCTGAGCAAACACTTCCCAATACTTTTTGAATAGTTTGAGCACCTCCTCTTGCTAGCCTTCCAACAGATCAGCGAGTTGCTCTCAATCAACCAATAGGTTGATGCTCTCAGTTACCCCAGCTCAGTAATCCCATCTCATTGAGAGTCCCAAAATCATGGAATCTCCTCAATTTGGCTGTCAGGATCAGATGAACAAATGCAATGATCTGATTCTTCCTAATCTTCATTGGTTTTTCACTTAAGTTCTCCAGGAGAACTCAAATTTCTCCATGGCCCAGCATTATTATCCCAGGAGCCACCCAAGGCTCCACTCTGGACTTCTTCCAGGGGCTTCTGACCTCCCCATACAACAGCTCAGGTATCTCCAATGTCAACCCCATGTCAACTATCATCTTAGATCCTGGTGGTATGGTCTTCTCATTCTTGATCCTCAGTGGAATTCCCCAGTTCTCTAGGATTTCTGCCAGCATTTCTCATCCCTTCCTACCAACTAATTGGTACCAAATTGGGACAATGCGTCATTGTATATTAGATTGATGAAGTTGTTTCTCTGATTCAGTGGAGCTTCACCATCCTTCTGATATACCAATGATAACGTCTGACCCAATATGGTCAACGTATTATCCTCAAAGTTACATTTAACTCTGTATTTGCGTAGAAACTCTGTCCTGATCAGAATGTCATAGTTTTGGTTGGCCAAAACTATTGCTGGCGCAGATACCACCAATGACCCAAATCATAGTGGCAATGTGCTATACGCTCCACAGGAGACGGTGGTGTTCAGCCCAGCTGTCCCATATTCCTTCTTATGTTCCAAGTCTGGCGAGATCTTCATCCTCTTTATCAGCTTGGTCAAGACAATATTGATGGGCGCTCTGCTGTCAACAATCGCCCTCACCCACACTTGATTTCACTTGTATGTCTATATATGTACACTTGAAGTATTGCAATATAGTGTTTACTGAGTGAATAGTGGTGTTATTAGCTGAATTGAGTGTGTGAATAATTTGTGCTGATAAATCAGGAAATGATTCCTTTATTGCGCTGAGGGGGATTGACATATTGGCCTCATCTAATCGGACTTCAGATAATTCTTTGGGATTCTTGGTGGTTTGAATCTTGTCCGCCAGTTGTCAGGCATATGGCTGAGCAACTTCCTTGATTATCTCAGGGTCAATTCTATTTGCCCCAGCTCTGGTCACTGCATTTACATCCAGATTGACCACTTGATACAGCTGATCCTGTATGTCATCATCTACAAATAGATCACTGATATCAATTTCCTTGGTCATAATGTCAGGAGGAACAGGCTTCTCCACAGCTCTAGACTGTTCCCCATCTAGGCTGTGGGCCCTTTCCCAATTCCTTGGTGGCAGCTGACTCTTTTTCCTGGACCACGTTGATTTGATCCTTTGGCTTCTTACATTGCACGGTGAAATGTCCTTTCCCACCACATTGGTAGCAGACCTTTTCCTTCTTATTCAACCATCTGAATTCTTTGAGCTTATTCCCCAGAATGGTTCAATTGGTCGTCTCTTTAGCTCCTTTGTTTCCCTTCATGTGATTCTGATTGCATACCAGATTGGATTTGAAGCTTCTATTTAGGGGCATCAAATGTCGCTCCCAAAATTTCAAATTATCTACCATTTGTGAGGTAGTTATTTCCGTCACAAACATGGAAGACATCATGCAATGCAAATTGTGATAGGGCCAAAGGGCCACTTGCAAGGCGATTCTGGCATCGAAGTCATCCAGCACTTTCACTCCAATCAGGATCTTCAACTCCTGGTAATACTGATCCTCAAAGCTTGCTAGAGACTCATCTTTATAAAACTGGATTCCCATAAATTCCTGTTTGCACTTCAACATGTGCATTGAACTCCCAAACTCTTTCATGATGGCCGCCTATTGCCTCAGCATACAACCAGCTGTCTCCCTTCAGATGAGGTAACATTAAGTTCTGAAAGTTGGTGTCTAGACAATTCATGACCATCAACGCCTTTTGACAATCCCCATAGCCATACATGGTCATGTCAAACAGTCAGAAAAACGCTGGGGCGTTATCCCAATGGAACGTTGGCAATTTTGGCGTTGCCTTAAATTCCTCCAAGTTAATCTCTGTCTGATTCTCTAGGTTTGGCCACTCAGCTAACTTGAGGAGTGACTTTTGGGTGTCATCTCCAAAATGGCAGCAAAAGTGGGCAGCATGTTCCTTGGTGTATTTGACTTCTCAAGTATTGTGTAAGGACTTCTTTCTTCATCATTGCTTGCCAATTCTAGCTCACAACCGCATATGTGAGTTTTAAGTTCCTCCACCTGTTTGATCAGTCGCTCTATATCCATGCTGAATTTTTTCAAATGAACGTGATCTTCTTCTCACTCCATTTTCAGGTACAAGACCTCTTGAATGAGGTCCCTTTCTTTCTTCTTCAACGAAGTTACTTTCCCAAGTAACTCATTCCCAAAGCTTACAACATTATCTATCCCTTCCTCCACCTTGGCGACTTGTTCTTCCAAGGCTGCAAATCCACAGTGATCCTCTGACTTTAGGGCATTCTGATTCACAGTGGCTAACTTGGTCCACAGTTTGTGTAACTTGTCTTTGTATGACATTCTTCTAAATTCTTCAACTCAACTACCCCTGTAGTGAGCACCAACTTGTAAAAATTTACTTGTTGGGTTAATATCAGCAAACAACCCTAGTAATCTTTTTACTGTACAAGTTTGGTTTTCTTGTGCACTTTGTCCATGTTGTATAATATATTAGATTATTGGTTGATAATAGTATGATGACTATTATCCATAGTTGAGTATTGTTCTTATATCTCAGCCCAACGCTCAGCCAGTATTTCTGATTAAATACTTGAGATGTCATGATCTAGGGATTTGTTCCCTCATTCTGTCCAACCTGATCTTTGATAAGATTCCCTGGTGACAGTCTCTTCAGTCCAACACACAGTCAGCAGCAATCCCCAATTGTGTCTCCTTTTTCTCTAGATCCCCGCTCAAATCTTTACTATTTTCACTAAGAGTCTCCCAATTATTGCACACAGCAATAATATCCTTGAGAAAAATAGCATAATTGAAAGCTGATAATAGTTTGCAACTTAAACTATATATTAGATGAAAACTATAGAACATCTTATCTGTTCTCATAAATACTGTTTTTATTATAAGTGAATTCTAGGGAATTTATAGTGGGGATTCAGTTGTCTAACCCTCAGTTGACACCTTTTCAATGAAACAGCAGCCATTGCTGTTTGTCACCCATCCTCATCTCATCAGCGATGGTCTTCCCCATCTTGGATAGGATTCCATCATTGGACATCCTCAAGACCTAAAACAGAAAGAGTCGGAAAACGTGTCCCCAACGTTTTCCTCTCAATCCAAGTGAACCAACCATATTTGGCTAGCGACCTGCTTAGGTAATGGGACTTATTACCCATTAAACCAGGTCATGCACCAACCAATTGATTCGCTAGTTGCAGGTGGCATCAATCGCCTCACAACTTGCTATTAATTCCTAATAAGTCAGTGATGAAACCTGACCAATCTCAATTGGTACACCTGATAGTTAATCATTATCATATGCCCCTATTTCATCAGCAACTCTGCACGATGAGATCTTAAGTATTCATCCAGATTGATCCCTGATGGATATGACCCAGGAGAATATCCCAAAATCCCCTAAATGTAGTTACTCCAAAACTTGGGCCAACTGATTTCCAATTCACTTCACCTTAGGGAATTATTCCCTATCAATTCCTGGTAATCTAGCAGGTTGGTAATATAGGCAAAAATCCCAACACTTTGACAGCACCTTCTGATGATGCTGGCAAAATCAGAGTGGATGGGCCTGGGGGCGTTGGCTTTGGATAACGTTGGGCGTTCTGTTGCTGCTATGGGAATTAGGCCATTCACGTCTAAAAACGTGTTTTATAATGAAAACACTATGTATACCTCTGAACCACACTTGCTCTCTCATGGCTAAGATAAGGAACCTATTCCTGCATACCAAATCACCTCAGAAAATCCCGTTTGACCTCTTCCATTATTCTCAGCATTCAGGAAGTTTAAAAGGAACTGCATTTATGATAAGAAAATGTTTATGCCCCTGCTGAAGATATGGTGGGATATGTGGCCTTATTAGTAAGAGTGGCCAAGTATCCCTCTCCTTTCTTTGATTCAGAATCCTACCAGGGTGACATGTTAATGCCAGATGAAGAGTTTGGTGATGAAGTACTGGCGTTTTCTGCTTTAAATAAAGACCATTCTGGGTATTTTCTACTGACTGCTACCCTTTCCTTCCCTTTAGGGAAATTCAGCACAACTGTTCTGGTGGATATGGGTGCCTCTGAAAACTTTATGGACCAAAGCCTAGCTGACTACCTTGGGCTGAGTACTTGCCAAGTGGTATGGTTAGGGGAGGTGCGTCCCAAGGTATTCCCACTCTGAAGATCATTGGGACAGTGGACTATCAGGTTGAAAAGTACCACTTGTCCAATCACTTCCAAGCTATCAAAAACCTCTTGTACCCTATCATCTTGGGTGTGGAGTGGTGGCAGAAATTTGACATTAGAACCAACTTGAAAGAGAATACCCTATCACTAACATTAAAGAATGGTCGCACATTAGTTATTTATTTGTTTGAGGCTAACATCCAGGGAGAATTGCCCCACTGGCCCCACCTCACACCCTTAGCCTTGCTTCTATGTTGAGGCCCACTGTAGAGGTTCCCCTACTTTCTTGTTTAGAGGGTTTGGAATCTTCCTTTGATGCAGCATCAGCTGACGCATTACCTGATCATTCTGAGTATGACTGTGAGTTCAAGCTCACTGTGGATCTGGTGTGGATATCTTCCTCCATTTACCCATTGACTGTTCAGGAGGAATAGGCGTTAGATGTGTGGGTGAAAGAGCAGCTAGCCAAAGGCGCAATTTTTCAGTGTACCTCCCCTGTATGCTCCCCAATTCTCTTTGTTGAGAAGGCTGATGGTACTCTATGCCCATGCATAGACTATGGGAACCTCAACAACGCCACTGTACCAGATCTACATCCCATCTCTTTGGATTCTCAGATTTCGCACTATGTGGAGAAGGCTAAGGTCCTTTCCAAGCTGGATTGCCTCAATGCGTTCGATCAGATTCATATTAAGAAGGAACAAGAGTGGTTAACCGCATTTCATACCAGAAAAGGAATTTTCCAGTTCCCAGGTCATTCCCTTTGGGCTTAAGAATGCTCCTGCTATCTTTCAGCACTGCATTGATGCAGCATTGGGGACTTATTAGGGGTATGCGCGGGTGCCTACATGGATAATATCCTGGTGTTTTCCCCTGACCATGAGTCCCATGCGGTACACCTTTGGCAAGTGGTGGAGAGGTTAAGAGCAGCCCACCTCATGCTAAAGATCAGCAAGTGTGAATTCTTCATGTCCCAGATCACTTTTCTGGGCAACGTCATTTTTGAACAAGGACACATGATAACAAAAGACAAGGAGAAGGCTATTTGTGAGTGGCCCACCCCCACTTTGGTCAAGGAATTGAGGAGTTTTTTGGGGACATGTACATTCCTCAAGAAGTTCATGCTCAATCTTTCTGAGGTGGCAGTGCCCTTGTATAGGGCTAGTGGTGCAAAAGTGCTTCAGCGGTCCCCTGCTTTGGAGGACGCTTTCCAAGCAGTGAAGTGCACCCCGTTGTCCACATCCATTCTTTGCCATGTCAACCCTTCAAAAGAGTTCATTATGTCTACTGATACATCCAACTTTGCTATAGTGGTTGCTTTGTTAAAAGTAGGCAAAGATGGGATACAGCATCTGGTGGGATATTTTTCTAGAAAAATGTCTCTATCTGAGTTGAATTACGCCATTTATGACAAAGAGATACTAGCAGTGGTGGAGGCACTGACTTATTGCATCACCACTTACATGGCCCCTCCCAACCTTTCCATGTAAGTACAGATTACCTTGCCTTTCTGTACTACCGCATTCCTCATGTCCTAACCCCATGACAGACTCATTGGCATGAGACCTTTGCCCAATTTGCATTTTCTTATGAGTTTACCAAGGGCAAGGAAAATGGTTTGGCAGATGCTTTAAGCTGCAACCCTGCTTTGGTTCCTGACCCAAAGGAGGTAGAATTTCATAACACCCAGTTGATGATTCCACCATGTAAGATTTTATCCCAACTTCCCTCTCCCCCAGCCAACAGGCCAGTTCTTGCACCTCTGTAAAATTCAGAGGAATACAGTATGTTCACAAAGGTAGTTCTTTCTCAGCCGTTATTAGCCAAATATACTATGGTTCTCACTAAGAGCGCTCTTAATCATGAGGATTTATTCAGGGGTTATCACATAAAGGATGAGATGGTGTGGTTTTGGGTACGTCTATGGGTTTCTGCTGGACCACTGCTCCTGTAAAATTACCCAGGAACATCATGATGGAATTATCATTGGTCATCCTGGGAAAGCAAAGACCTTGGAGCTAATACTCCACACCTACAATTGGAAGGGCTTGCCTGCTCAGTTGGGCTGGTACTGTAAAGAGTGCCTGATCTGAAATCAAATGAAACCCAATTTTCAACCTTTAGCATAATTTGTTGGTATCAGTCCAAAATGCTGAGGGGCCCTGGACTTCCTTATCAGTGGATTTCATTGTGGAATTACCTGTTTTCAATGGTTATGATGCCATCATGGTGGTGGTGGACCATTTTATGAAGTTTGCCCACTTTATTACTTGCAGAACAACAATAACCATAGCTGAGATGGCCAGGCTCTTTGTCACTTATGTGTTTGCACTTCCTGGGGCTCCTCAAGAAATCATTAGTGACTGGGGACCCCAGTTTACCTCCATCTTTTGTAAGAGTTCTGTGTAAGACTCTTTGTATTCACCCCTGCCATTCAACTGCCTATCACCCCCAATAATATGGGCAAAAGAACGAGTGAACCAGTGCTTAGAGCAGTTCCTGCAGTGTTTACTGTCATGGATCATTCAGATTGGGTTTTTCACCTTCCTATGGCCCAATTTAGCTACAACAACACTTTGCATTCTTTGATTGGCTGTTCCCCCTTTTTTTGCCAACCATGGCTTTAACCCCAATTTTAACATGGAGCCCAGCTGTAGATCCAAAGTTGAAGCAGTGGTGGACTTTGCTAAGACTATCAAGAAGGTCCACCAGGGGGTTTCTATAAGTTTGGAGGCAGCAATGCAAGTATATAAGGAGAACACCAATGGTAAGTGATGAGTGGGTCCAACATACAAGGAAGGGGATCTCATGATGCTTGATGCTCATAACATCCCTATCAAGCAGCCATGAAAGAAGCTAGGCCTAAGAGGATTGGCCCTTACAGCGTTGTTAGAAAGGTGGGACATGCCTCATACCAGTTGGATCATCCCTCTTCATTTCAGATCTTCTCTGTCTTTTATGAGAGAAAATTGATGTTGTTTGAAGGCCCCCCACCTGAGACTCCTGAGGCCTATCTCATGGATGGGGCACCAGAGTGGGAAGTTGAAGAGATAGTAGCATCCCACCATGTTAAGAGAAGACTTGAGTACCTGGTATCTTGGAAGGGTTTTGATGCTTCAGAGAACAGTTGGGTCCCAGCACATAATTGTAAGCATTCCCAAGACCTGATCAAAGCATTCCACAATCATTTTCTGAGGCTGCAGGATCAAAGTCCAAGCCAGCTGTTGCTGCTATAAAGTTGTCTTCCACACATAAAAACTTCTCATTAGCAAATGCTTCTGGAGGGGGTAAAGCCCAAGAAGGAGGAGAGGGTAATGTCATAGTTAAATGACTTGATAGTAGGCACCAACCCCAAGGATAAGTCTGGGTGGCAGGAGGCCCAGAAGGTGAAACTTCAGGCACTCCCTGACCTCAAGCACCCTTAGACCAACGCTGGGTACAAGCCAAATATGCCCAGGTTGGTACTAGTGAGGTGCATAATGCCCAGCCCCTTGTATCAGCTCATGTGTTAAAATGGATTAGCTATTTGATTAATGAACATGGTTCAATTCAGTTGATTGGGGAATGGGGTTTTGTCAACCCATTTCATTTACAGTACTACATGTTTGGGTAGGGTACAACTTCAATCAATTACTTGAGTGAAGTCAGTTTTGATATATTTTATCAATTCAGATGGAAGTGTTTGCCTATTGGTGAATCAGTGCTTGGGACCACTTCAGCAGATCTAGAATTACCCTGACAATGTTTAAATTTGTTTTTCATGACCAACATTCCTTGTTGGTCAACTTTTCACAATAAACTTTCCCATTTTTTCCATTTTATTGATGTTATCTTGGACAATCCTGTGCACGGACATCTTTGAGGAGGTCTCACGCTATATTAAATATTCCATTTTAAATATGATTGGGGTTATCCCATAGTGCACTGTTGGTTCACCCAGGTTCCCTCCAACTTGGTATGCTTACCCCTTCTCCCTCTGTGCACCACATCATATTTGGTTGGTTATTCATATATATGATCACCCTCCTTTCCTTGAGTTATTATTGCTCCAGAACCCTCTGCTGAGCTATAGTAACTTTCATACTAGTGACTAGTTCCCTGGCATTGGCTCTGTGCACCATGCACTACTATGCTGGAAACTGGAGAGTTATAGACACTTTCCTTATATAAGATTTGTGGAAACTAGATAAAAAACATACCTCATAGAGTGTCTTAAAGTGGTTGCAGTGTGAATAAGGGTTCTTTGTGGTATAAAGCATACTAACCAAGAAATTATCTATCCTCTGACCATCTTGTATAGCAAGAGATTTTGATTGCAAATACTCCTTTAATTCTACTTAATGCAAAGTTTGGTTTAGGGTTTGGTGCACAATATAAAAGGAGAGGATGTATGGTTTGTTTTTATAAAAACCAGTATTGCTTCCCTTATGAAAAAATTTAAGCAACAAGTTCCTTAGCTATAGTCAAGCTATGGCAATCTTATTTTTCTCAAGAAAGTCAGATCTGGGGGCAGTTTGGTCTCATTTTCCACAATAAGGGATGTGAGTCATATCTCTGAGATGACTGGGTAGCCTTTTTTCCAAGTATTTCAAACAGCAAAGATTTTTTAGTTTTGGAATAGATGTGAGCTACACCAACTGCATATATAGCCTAGCAATAGACCTTAACTTGTGCAGCCCCAGTGCAGCAAAAAAGAGATATCCTATAATTTTATCCTGAAAAGATATCTGCATTGAAGACCTCTAGGGACACAAAAGTAAAAAAGAAGAGTTGCCTAATTCTTGTAAAGCATGTTCTAAAATTTGCAACTATGCTTTTACCTACTAACTTAATGCTAACATTAAAATATTATATGATTTATTTAAGGTAGGTTAACCTTAGGATAAAAGTACTATACCATTAAAGGAGAGTAAAGGGAAGAGAAAGGATAGTAAACCTTAGAAAAACCTCTATGCATGGCACTCTGATAGGCCAGAAACTCCATGAACTGCTTTGCTATTTACTATTTTGGTTAGAGCATTGGTGCACAACACTAACATTCATTATTGTCCCCTGATCAGGTTCACACTTTGGGATCATATCAAGAAGGTAATTGTTCAAGAGGCTCATGCTTTACAATTAGGTTATTATCTAATAAAAATAATATATATGAATATATAATCAGTTAAAAATAAAGCAAATTAAAATTTTTCACAAACATAATATCAAAAAATGTACTTGACTTTATAAGAAAGAGTTTAATATATGTTATTATTAAATGAAAACAGTTTTACTATATACTACTTAACCAAAACTAACACCAAAAGCTTATCATTTTCTGTTTTTATCTTTCAAAGTAAGTATTATAAGTATAGAATAGTTTTTATAGCTCAAAGCATTTATTTTTAATAATTTATTGTTTTATCACTTAGAGTTTGTTACTACCCATGTTATTTGTTAAAGGCTAATATCAGAAATAGAAGAGCTTTACAGTTTTTTATGGTTTATAAATAGTATTTTTAGTAACAGTTAGGTGGTAAAGATGAATGCTAATTAGTATCATCGTTCAATTAAATTTTTAACACTTGCTTATTGCTAGCTCCAAATCTTAGATTTAATCAGTCTGAGTTAACTATGATTGCTTTACGCTTTTTAATGCCTCTAGTTATTTTCTGCTCTTAGCCTTATTTTTGGCCTCTCTAGCACTGCGATAGACTAAATTTTAAGCTCTACCAAAGGTATCCTTATTTTAAATATTAAAAATATACATGTTTGATAACTATATATTTTTACCAGATGAATATATATATATATATTACATAAAGACACATAATTCTATATTTCAAATAAAAGTTGCCTATCTGTCAACTGTGATACGAGAGAACTGGTTGCCTTATTTGGTTCAAGCTTGACAGGGTAACAAAATAGATATTTTACTGAGAATGCTACATTATATCTAACTATAATTGCTTTTAAAGGTACTATAATGTAAAAATAGAAATGCTAAATTGCTTTATGTAGCACCTGGATTTAACAAAATAAATTTAATTAATACCAGAGAGGTTTATTTTAACCGCAGTTTATACCTTCTAAGTAGGTTTGATAAAAGGGTTTTTAATAATTTTAGTTAAGAAAATTTGCTAACACGAATATAATTTGCAGTTTAATTTGTTTCTTAAATAACATTGTAGAAAGAATATACATTGAATTTTTTGGTATTACAAAGCAATTTATTTTAAGTAAAGAAAAAAAACACCTTGATTTAAAAATCAAATTGAGATAATTTTTAACTTTAATAAACATTAAATTTAACAAATTTTCATGAAATACAAAAAACATGTAAATTTAACTAGCAATTAATTAAATTTATTCATTGACTGTTGTCTACTATTAACAAGAAAACATTATATTACAATTATTTTTTGAAAATTATTTAACATTTCACACTTAGAATATAAAGGAACTCAAACATAACAAAGTAGGTCTTTACAGTAAAAGTAAATAAGAAAGCTTGATATTCACATCACTTTTTTCAAAAGTCTAAATGCAAATAACTGCGTATAGCAAAAATAGCAAGCATAAAAACTAAATATAGTTTTTATTTTTTAATTCATATAAATTTACAATTTAATGCTTTGCCGCAAAATAGTGACGTTCTACCATAAGTATACAAATTGATTTTGAAACAGTAAAATGAAGTTCTTATGTAAAAAAACTTAAAGTCCTTAAAATAAACGGTAATTAGCTGGGTAATTCTAACAGCAATAGCTTTTTTGGTTAAAAGGTCTTCTTGCAGTTAATAAACTACATTTATTTGCTTTTCTTTTGAGCCTTCAGAACCTTCTTGACAATCTTTTGTTCTTCAATTAAAAAAGCACGAACAATTCTAAAGATTTATAAGAGTAAAATGAGAATATATACCTATCGCGAACTGCTCTAGCGCAAAGATTGCCACCATAAGCACGGCTGACAGTCTTCTGACGCTTTCCAACTTGAGAGAGCTCTCTTGGGCGATAAGCCTTAATCCCCTGAAGAGGAACTCCAATATCTCCACAACGAGGGCCTTTGACAGGCTTTTTCAAATATTGGTATACAAGTTTGCCACCAGGGGTCTTGACAATCTTGACCCTGTTAGATTTGGTGTTATAGGAAAGTCTACGACGGTAATGTACTCGCTGCACCATCTAAAATCGGATTGTCGTAAGTCCGTCATAGCTCATGCTTTCACTTACTTTCAGCCTTAGGGATATGAAAAAGAAGGCTAACCTTGGTGAAATTATTTGATTTAGGTCAACTCAAGTTTGTTCTAGTAAAGTGATGACTATTGGTTGAATTCATACATTCCCCATTAGTTTTACACATTTTGGCCGAAAATAAAGAAACTTCGAAATTTTACCCAGATTTCGTATTGCATAATTAAGATTTCGGTAAAACTTAAGCTGCTGTGATAATGAAACATTACCCATCGAAATTTTGGAACTAAATCAAATATTGCACTTGGAAGAAATGTGATCGACAATCATACCATTTTCAGTTTTCCCATTTATTTTGATGATTAGCTATAAGTGTCCTTTGTATTATAGGGTCAACTCAAATTAACGATATATGATTATTCGATATTTATTAAATTAGTTAAAATACTTTAGCAGTTATATTTCGCCGAACGCAAGTACCCGATTACAATAGCTCAGTACGAATTTAGCTTTAATCGAAGTTTAAACTCAGGATTACTAACCTCTTACTGGGACTAAGATAAACCTCTTTATACCGTTACCTTACAAGTTTTAAACCAGACAATATGGAAAACAGTGAAGGAAAAATCGTTGATCTTTATGTTCCACGTAAATGGTAAAACTATAAAGAATCGAGCTTACTAAAGATTTAGCTCGGCTACTAATCGTTTAATTGGTGCTAAGGATCATTCTTCGGTTCAGATTAACATCGGAGATGTTGATTCTAAAGGAAAACTGACTGGTAACTTTACTACCTACGCTCTTTGTGGATTTGTACGTAAAAACGGAGAAGCTGATGATTCCATTAACCGTCTTGCTACTCGTGATGGGCTTTTGAGATGGTAAAATTGTTCATGCTTTAAAAACTAACAAAATTTAGCACTTATGATGCACGCCAGTAATTTATAAATAAATCCTATAAAAATTTAATTAAAACATTTTGAGTGAAAAACGTTAAAATTTAAGCAAAAAAAAGTGTGCACAATTTTTTTGATTTTAATTAAATTGCTGAGGCTAGATGCTATACTCTATTTTCTTGTTTAATCTATTACTACGTTAAAAATTATGTTTTGCTTAACTGTAAAATTTATGCCATCATTTTAACAACTTGTTTTATCTATGAATTTGTAGTTTTCTTAACTTATTTTTAGTTGGTTGTTTTTAACTAGGCACAAAGCTTACTATAGTTTCTTAGATAATGTACCTATAATTTATTAACTTAAATTTGAAAGTTTATTTTAAAAGTTATTTGTATTTTTTGCATTTAATTGACATGCACGACAAAATATGCTTAAAATCTAACAATACCGTAAAGAATTTTAGATGATACTAAACTAGTTGCGCTAGTGTCTATATCTGATAGAATAATTTGAGAATATTGGTCTATTCACTGTGTACTCGATAGTTGACTAAGTTAAATTATATAAAGCATTAAGTATAACTACTGAAATAAAGAAAAATTAAACCCACCGCACTAAAATAAGCCTTTCTAGTACATATACTTAAGTTTTAATTCCTTCTTATATGTTGCTCTAAGTGTTATGCATAAAATAGTTGTTTTTAAAAACATTTATACATTATAGCCTTTGTAACCTATTAGTTTATGAGAGTAACTCCAGGTTTTTATGTTTTATATCATCTTTTACCAATCTAATAGTATTTAAGGCCATTAAGGGTCCAGAAAGGTATTTGGAGCACTTTACCTTTAGAGGTTGTTACAGAAAAGCTTGATAGAACTAGTCAGGAGTGTGTCTGTAACACTCCTATTCCCGTAGAGGTGTGGGGAAGACCCTACCCCATAATCAAGTAACAACCCACTAACAAGAGGGGAAACAGGGCACTACAAAGGAGAATAGTGCACAATGGGCCCAGGATGAGGGTTACAATTTTATTATCTGGGACCTCGTGGAGGTCAGCAAACAGGATCAAACAAATGCACCTAATTTAAAATAAAATGAATGGGTTTATTAACCAGTAGAGCAATAAAGAAGGTTAATTGTAAAGCAATAATAAAAAGAATTGTGGGCACTATTTTCCATTGGGTGATGCACTGCACCCAATTCAACCAATAAGCATAAACCAACATCCCTTGTGATACTATAGCTCAAATAGCATGAACTTGAGTGAGTGACTGCAATTGAATTTTACCATATTTGGCAATATGGTAAACCAAACAGGTTTCAAAGCCCCATTCCCCCAAAAAATATAATATATCATCCTTATTTAATAAATAGCTGGTGCACCACAAAGCAGAGGATGTAACACCCCTGTGCCTATCACATGTACCACCAGAACCAAATTAGACATATTTTGCCCTTATCCAGTATTAATCCAGAGTATGCTTCAGATCAGGCAGGTTTATTAACTTATTCTTCTTAGCCTCTTCACACCCTGCTACATCTTTGCAATCTTTACCTATCATACTTTAATAATGATATTACCCTCCTATTCTGTTGAGGCTCTATTCCACCCCCAGAGGCTTCAGCCAGAGAAAAGTTCTTGTGGGCAGGGACCAGCTTCATGGTGGTGACAGTTGGTTTGGGTTTGGGTTCTTCTGCATTGGAAAAATACATGTGGAATATATCAATAAGGTCCTGTGCATGAACACAGTCCCATGCTAGGACACAGCTGTTCTCTGTTGCATCTATCCCTTTCTATGACACCAGGTACCCCAGTCTCCTTTTCACATGATGGAAGGCTACCACATCCTCTACTTCCCACTCTGGGGTTCCTTTCACAAGGTATACCTTCAGGGTCTCAGGTAGGGAATCTTCAAAGAAGGACAACTTGTCTTCATAGAATAATGCAAAGATCTGAAATGATGAAGGGAGATCCAATTGGTATGAGGCACAACCTAACTTTTTTACAATGCAGTAAGGTCATATCCTCTTTGGGCCCAGTTTTCTCCATGACTGCTTAGTTGGGATATTTCTGGCATCCATCATTACAAGATCTCATTCTTTGTAGGCTGGCCCCACCTGTCTCTTACCATCTGCATTCTTCTTATATTTTTATGGCTGCCTCCAAATTGGTGTTGATCCCTTGGTAAACTTTCTTAATGGATTTAAAAAATTCTACCAAAGCTTTTACCATGGACCACCACTGGGTTTCATATTAAATAAAGGGTTAAACCTATAGTTGAAGAAGGGAGAGCAGCAAATGGAAGCATGTTGGTCATTATTATAACTAAATTGAGTCAGTGCAAGATGGGAAACCCAATATGAATGGTCAGCTGTGGTATAACACTGCAAGTGTTTCTCTAGGCACTGGTTCACTCACCCTGTCTGCCCATCTGACTAAGGGTGATAGGAAGTGGGGTGGCATGGATGAATCCAGAGCATTTTGCATAACTCCTCCAAAAACCTGGATGTGAACTTGGGTCTGCAGTCCCTAATAATCTCCTGGGGCACATATGGAGAAAAAATACATGAGAAACAAAGAGCCTAGCCATCTCTGCCACTGGTACTGTGATGTTATAAGGAATGAAATGGAAAAACTTTGTAAACCAGTCCACCAGTATCATGATAGCATCATAGCCCTCAGACACAGGTAACTCCACAATAAAGCTAATTAATAGGGAAGTCCAGGGCCTCTCTGCCTTTTTGAACAGTCCCCAATGCCCCTGTGAGAGGCTGGAGATTTAGCTTCATCCTGTTGCAAACCAGGCACTCCTTACAATACCTGGCAACCTGTGAGACCAATCCTTTCCAATTATATGTGCAGCAAATCAGTTCCAAGGTCTTTATCTTCCTGAGGTACCCAACAGTAATCCATCATAGTGGTCCTTAATTATTCTAGGCAGAGTGGTCTGGCAGGAACTATAAGCATCCCTGAAACCACACCATCTCATCCATGACATGGTAACCCCTGATAAAATAAACCTGAATTAACTTGCTCTTGGTGAGAACCATAGTATACTCTGCTGACAAGGGCTAAGAAAGGACAACTTTCTGAACATACCATATTTCTCCAAATTTTTCAAAGAAGCAAGATCTGGCATGCTTGCCATGGGGAAAGGCTGCTGGGATACAATCTTATCTGGTGGAATCGCCAAGTGGGTATTATTCACCCATCATGTAAGTCTGGGGAAGCGTCCCCTCTGCTTATACTGGGTGGTTTTTACATTTCCCAATAAAAAGGGTCTGAAGATGGTGGCTGTCCCCCTCATCACACTTGGTGATCTCGCCCATGTGGTAGACAAGCGCTGAGTAACAGCTTTTCCTCTGAAGATTCCTTCCCTTGTCCCCATGCTCACCTCAACTTAATTAGTATGGTGAATTGAGGAAATTTGCGCTAAAATTGTTGGAAACCGCCACCCCCATGAGCTGGAAGGATTTTATGAAGTTGATGGCACTGAGCCATCAAAATCAAAGTCCAAATACCTTAAAACTATGGTAACAAGGCCTGACAGGCTCACACATTTGGTAGATTACAATTAAGTGTCAAATTCTTGATAACACTCTTCAATAGCAGCAGGTCATTGAAAAATGTTGTTGGTTCAAAACTTAATCCAAAATCCATGGGGGCAAAGTCATTGGGTGCGCACCTCTTAGTCAGAATGTGTCAAGCAACAAATTTTTGTTCAAAATTGCCTATGGCTTTGAGCCATTGAGCAATAATATTATCAATTCAGAATTCCCCTTGAAATCTTTAAGGACAAGGCCTGAAAGGTATATACCTCCATCATGGACTGTTGCCGCTAGCTCAAAAACCCCACCTCAAAAATCTAGATTGTCAATTGATGTTACCCACTAGGCCAAATGAATGCCCCAGTGACCGGGCATGGGCATGTTGGGTATCCCAAACCCAGTTTCAACCTGTTGGGACCACCCCTATGTGGGTTAGCCTTGGGGGATTCCCATTGCCCATCAGGCCAAATGTTGTTGTGCTAACCATCAGAAATACAGTGAAGCCACAAGTCAGGCATTCAAGGTTGAACCAATAGTGACCTGGACCACTGCCAATTCCTTTGAAGTTGGTTCAGATTGAAATTGACTTTTCTCCCTCCCTCAAAAGTTCACTGGTTAGGTCAAAATTTGAGGGCCCCAATCCCATAATTTGACAAGCTTTCCCAAATTGACCACTATTTAATCAGTCACATTGTACTAAGGAAATTGTTGATCAATTTTCTTAAATTCAATTTACAATAAAATTCACCTTGGGTTCCCAATTTTTTGATTCTATTACAAATTTTCTTGCTAAGCTCCCTATGGTGCAACTGTTGTGGCCCTTCAGCCTCTACATTGGCTGGGAAATACCAGTCTTAATGGTAACAATAGCTCTCTTCATAGCCAACTGGGCCTATCAAGTAAAAAGCTTTTGTAAATTTAACCCCATCATTGAAGCCATCCGCCAACAGGATATAAAAATCCTGTGGGCTCATCTATCTTCACCTCACGTGAGGATTCACCCACTAACCTCTGATTTTATGTTGAACCCTCCTATGGAGTATCCCAAAGCAGCCAGTCCAATAGTTCAACTCCCTGCAGCAAGGCCCACAGGGTCTAGAGTTGCAACAGCCTGGTTTATTGCCAGGTTTGTTTTTATGCTTGCCACACATCAACTCAAACTTGTTTTCCATTGTCATGCATTTAGATGATAAGAATTAGACTGGGCCACCAGTCAGGTTTCACAAGCACCCAGTGGAGAGCCCAGAATGCCATAGGCACAGCAGTTTGAGCGACTTGTAGGAGTGGAGTTCTATTGTGGATATGAGTAAAGTAAAAGTTCATTAACATACTGAAAGCCCAAAGGCAAACCAGATGGTCACAATGGGGGCAACTGCGAGTCTTGCGGGGCAACCCTTAAGGGTGGGAGAGACAGGGAGGACAATGAATCCTCCAAGATTCACAGTTGCTGGCCTTTGGATTCAAACAAGTGAGATCACATGCCAGTGAGGGGTGGCACAGGGGCCACAGCATGATAAGAGGTGGGATCAGAGGAGGAATGTGACCTGCAAAGGGGGTTGGGACTGAGCTTCTCCTTAACAGGGTGCTCCAGGCCCCACAGGTGGGCTAAACCATCAGCAGCTGAGCCAGGTGTGGACCCTGAGGCCACAAGTAGCAGAGCAGTGCCACTCTGGTGCTGCTCCAACAGGGGAGCAGTTTTGGAAATTTCAGCAGTAGAGTAGATTGGAGGGTTCACATCAAATGGATGATAGATAACAAATGTGACAGCAGGTTCATTGTTGGGGGCAAGCTGGTTTATTACATTTACAATTCACTGCTGCATGGTGGGGTCAAGCGGCCAGATAATCCAATCAGTAAACACCAGGATAAGGACTTTGGTGAAGGTATGCTTCACTGGATTGATTAGCATAATTTTTAATTAAAAGTAAAGCATATGGAGGCCGTGGCAAGATATATGGGGTAATCAAGGTTTTATTGAGCGCAAAGCATGAGAAGATAAGAGAATGAACTGAAAATCACCCCTGGGCAGAGCAGTTGCCTTAAGTACTGGATGAATTGCATAGGGGAGGTATCATGGTATTGGCCATTTGGGGTTCAGTGCTGGTATTTGATTGGCTGGCATGGAGGGGGGTGGAGGGAAGCTCAAAATCTTGGCAAAAATCAAAAAAAAACTTTGCAAATTTTTCCACATTTTTGGGAATAAGCCAAGTCAATGGTGCTGATCCAAGTCCTGATTATCCAAGTCAGCCTGTTTGCATGATTCAGATTTTCTGGATTTGTCCTGGGAGGCAGGAGCTACTGGGCTGAGTTGTTCAGGACCTGGTTTGAACTCTCAATTGGGATCTTTGCATGATCTGAACTTTCCATATATGTACTAGATAGTTGGGGCAACTGGTCCAAGTCATTTGGTACCTGGTTTGAGATCTGAGTTGCGCCCTGACATGATTTCTGGTACCAGCTAGTCCAGAATAACTCCCCTAGACCAGAATTTGCAGACTGGGCTCTAATGTTGGTGGGTGCTATTTCCTTAAAATTTGACATAGTTTGCCTGGGGAGTGGGAGGTCCCAGGGGCCTACCCATGGCCTCTGGTGTGGGAAATCTCTCTGAATACCCCCTCTATTAAACTTAACAGGGTTGAGGAGGGGGGAAGAGGTGGGAAAGGGTTATCCTTGGGGGAAGAGAAGTCACCCAGCGCTCATCTACCACATGTGCCAAGTTGCTCAACTGTGACAGGGGGTCCACTTGGCCCTTGGGACCTCTTTTTGTTTGGAAGGGGTGTTGCTCCCTATCCAGTTGCAGGGGCTGGTCTCCAGGACTTACACTACCCTTTTCTTTTTTGACTGGAAGGATTCCACCACCAGAGGCATGGACCAAGGCATAATTTCTGTGCCGCTCTGGTAGCTTTATGGCCAGGATGGCCACGATCTTCTGAGGAGAATGGGGGCTGCTGGGTGTAAAATGTGGAATTTCTCTATCTGGTACTTTCAGTTTGCACAATCACGTGCACTCACCCAGATGTTCTCATATAAGGGGTAGCCTTTACAGGTGACCAGATATTGAACGGATCATCAGGACCTCTAGGAAGCCAGGATAGCCTCCACCTCCACTTCCTGGGATATTACAACAACAATTGGCTCCAGAGATGTTGGCCTTTCCCCTTTGAAGGGGGTTAGGAGGGGGTATGGAAGACATTATGTTGTTTCCAATGTGTGGGAAGTTTCAAACAGTAGGCCCCATTGCCTAAATCCTTCTTGACCTCAAAGGGTCCTGAGCGTTTGGCTGATAGCTTATGGGTGGGGCCTTCAGGTGGAGGTTGCAGGTGTCTAACATGACGAGTGAGCCAACTTTGATCTCATGTCCAGGGAGGCACTTCTTATCAGCAAACTTCTTGTAGTCCTCAATAGACTTTGTCAAGTGTTTGTGGACCAGGTTGTGTGTCTCATGGAGTGAGCTTGCATGTTCCTCAGCTGTGGGAACTGCTGAGGAGAGCTGGGGGCCAATTTGAAAGGAGGAGTTGTACCCCAGAGTGGCCTCAAAGGAGGAGATGTTGGTCAAGGAGTCGAGGGAATTTTTGTATGCAAACTGTGCTAGAAGCAGATCCTTGGCCCAAGTGTCTTGTGAGGCCATCGCATAACAGCGCAGGTACTTCTCCAGTACCTGGTTCACCTGCTCAGTCTTCCCATAAGACTGAGAGTGGTAGGCGGTGAATCTGCAGGGCTTGATGCTGAGAAGGGTTAACAGCTCTTCCCAAAACTGGGAAGTAAACTGGAGTCCCCTGTCACTCATTATCTCCTTGGAGAGACCAAACATGGCAAATATATGGTTAACAAATTTGCAGTCTCCACCGCAGTAATAGATGAGATGCAGGGGATAAGGAATGCAAACTTGGTAAATTGGTCTACAATTACTATGATAGCATCTGAGCCACAGGAAGGTGGGAGCTTCATGATGAAGTCCAAAAACTGAGGTCCATGGGCCCTCAGCCTGCTGCAGAGGGTGTAACAGCCCTTTATTCCCAGAATGATCAGATTTCTCCTGGGCGCAAGTAACACAATGGAAGATCCAGGTGGGAATGTCCTTTGAGGACCCAAACCAGTTGTAAGTTCTCTTTATGAGATCTGTATACTTCTTGATACTGGGGTGCCCAACTGTATGGGGGACATGATCTTCCTCAATAATACAGCTACATAGGGAGGGTGGAACCTAAACCTAATTATGAAACCATATTGTTCCCTCCTGCAAGGTATATGGAGCTCTCTTAAGACTCATAGACTCTAAGTCAGCATAAATCTCTATTCCTTTAGGTCAACAGGTTTGGGAGGTGAGGACATGGAGGAGGAGTGGGACGTCTGGGGACAAGTCAGCAAAGGCTACTTTAAGGGGGGGGGGGGCAAGGAGAGGATTTGGGGGGAGCACTACAGTTGTGAGATCTAGCTGGTCCTCCCCACTATCGTTTGACAGGGAGGGATTTTGACTGGGCATGTCCAGCAAAACGTTCATGGGACCCTTCATGAATTCATACTTAAAGTTAAACCCACATAAATCCTGATATGTGCGAGTTTGCTGGTACCCCAGCTTCTGGGGTTTGCACTAGTAGAGTAAAGCCTTGTGATCTGTCCAAACGGTGATTGCATGCTGGGCACCCTGCAGGAGGTATCGCCAGTGGGTGAGTGGCCACACTACCGCTGCTAGCTCCTTATCATATATTGGCCACTCTTGTTCTGTTGAGGTGAATTTGCAAGAGTAATATGCTACCAGGTTTTTGACTCCTCATGTTCCTGTAGCAGCACGGCGCCCACTGCCACTGATGAGGCATCACAGGCTACTATAAAGAGCAGGAGGTGTTGGCATGAAGCAGTATTGGGGCTGTGATAAAACCTCCTTGATAGACTTGAAGGCCTGCTGGCACTTGGGGGACCACTTGAAAGGGGAATTTTCCCAGTGAGGGGGTGGAAAGATACTTCCAGTTGGGCGAGGGCTGAGGGAGAATTTTTTCTTGAAGTTGAAAGTACCAAGGAAGCTGTGAAGTTGTTTTTGCATAGTTGGGGTGGGCCAAGACTGGATAGCTTCAAGATTTCAGGGGGACAGCATAGCCATCCTTCAAGACAAGATTGCCTAAGAAGGTTACCTTGTCCCTGAAGAATTCACACTTAGAGGGCTTCACAAAGAGCCCTGCCTTGTGGATGGCTGCCACCACTGATTTTAAATCCTTGGCGTGTTGTTCTGGGGTGGGGGAATGGATCAGAATATCATCAACGCAGGTCACAGCGCATGAGAAGTGCAAGTCCCCCAGCACATCATAAATGAAGTGCTGGAAGGTGGCCAGAGCATTCTTCAGTCCAAAGGGTATCACCTTGAACTGGAAAAGGCTTAGGTGGGTGTGGATAGCTGTAAGCCACTCCTGCCCCCTTGCACCCTCACCTTATTGAAGGTGTTCACCAGGTCCAACTTCAAGAAAATGTGGGACTTAGCAATGGCTTGGGCGATGGTCTGTTCTAAGAGTAGGGGGTGTTGGGATTTTTTCCCATATTCCCAGCTTGCTTAATTACCTGGTATCACTAGGGGAAAATTCCTTAAGGCGAAGTGAATTGGAAATTGGTTGGCCTGAGTCTCAGAGGAACTACATTTGGGGGATTTTAGATATTTGCCTGGCCATATCCATAGGGGATCAATCTGGATGAATACTTAAGATCTTATTGGGTGGAGTTGCCAACAAAATAGGGCATCTAATAGTGATTAACTATCAGGTGTACTGATTGGGATTGGTTAGGGTTTCATCACCGACTAATTGGGAATGAATAGTAAGCTGCAAGGTGAGTGATGCCACCCACAACTAGTGAATTGATCAGTTGGTGAAGTGACCTTCCATAATGGGTAATAAGTCCCATTACCTAAGCAGGTCGCTAGCCAATTATGGTTGGTTTGCTTAGATTGAGAGGAAAAAGTTAGGGACACGTTTTCCAACTCTTTCTGTTTGAGGTCTCAAGGAGTCCAATGATGGAATCCTAGCCAGGATGGGGAAGATCATCACTGCCAAGATGAGGATGGGTGATTCAACAGCAACAGCTGCCATTTCATCGAAGAGGTGTCAACTGAGGGTTATACAGCTGAATTCCCCACTAAAATATATTCCCTAGGATTTACTATAATAAAAACATTATCTACAACAACAGTATTTACAAGTATTTACATTATCAATTTGGTGTACAGTTAGACTATCAGCTTTCTATTGTGTTGTTCTGTCTCAAGAATATTATTGTAGAGGGAAATAATTGGAAGACTCTCAGAGAGAAGAGTAAAGATCCAAGTGGGGATCTAGAGAAGAAGGAGCCACAACTAGGGATAGCTGCTGACTGTGTGTTGGGCCAAAAGAGACTGTCACCGGGGTATCTCAGCAAAGATTGGGTGGACAAGATCAATGGAACGAATCCCTATGAGCACAACTTCACAAGTATTTAATCAGGAATACTGGCCGAGCATTGGGCTTTAATATAATTCATAATCAACTACAGATAATAGTCTCCATACTATTTTTGATTAATAATTCATTCTATACAACATGATGAAGTGCATGAGGAAACCAAACCTGTGCAGTAAAAAGGTTACTGGGTTGCTTACCAATAACAACTACTTAAGTAAATTTTTACAAGTTGGTGCTCACTACAGGGGTAGTTGAGTGAAAAATCTATAATAATGTCATACAAAGAAAATCTACGCAAACTGTGGACTGAGATAGCCACTGTAAACCAGAATGCTTTAAACTCAGCGGACCATTGGGAGTTTGCAGCCTTGAGAGAATGAGTCGCCAAGGTGAGGAAGGAGTAGAGAATGTAGCCAGCTTTGGGAATGAGCTACTTGGCAAAGTAAACTCAATGAAGAAGAAAGAAGGGACCTCATTTGAGAGGTCCTATACCTAAAAATGGAGTGAGAAGCAGATTGCATTAATTTAAGAAATTTTGGTGTGGATATCAAGATTAATCAAATAAGTTGAGGAACTTAAAGCTCACAGATGTGCTTGTGAGCCCAATATGACAAGTGATGCCAAAGAAAGAAGTCCTCTCATGACACTTGAGAAGATGAATACCCCAAGGAACATGCCATCCGCTTTTAATGCCATTTCAGAGATGACGCCCAAAGTCACTCTGCAAGTTAGCCAAGTAGCCAAACCGAGAGAATCAGCCAGAAATAACTTGAAGGATTTTAGGGCAACGCTGAAATTGACAACGTTTCATCAGGATAACGCCCCAGCGTTTTTCTGACTGTTCTACATGATCATGAATGGCTATGGAGATCGTCAAAAGGCGTTGACAGTCACGAATTTCCTAGACACTGATTGTCAAAACTTAATGTTAACTCACCTGGAGGGGGACAGCTGGTCATATGCTGAGGCAAAGGCGGCCATCATGAAGGAATTCAGGAGTCTGACACACATGTCAAAACGCAAGCAAGAATTTTTGGGAATCTAGTTCCATAAAGATGAGTCTCTTGCTAGCTTTGCAGATCAGTTTTACTAGGAGTCACAGATCCTGGCTGTAGCAAAAGTATTGGACAACTTTTATGCTAGAATCGCTTTGCAAGCAGCCCTTTGACTCTATCACAATTTGCATCATATAATGTTTTCCATATTTGCGATGAAAATAACTACCTTGCAAATGGTAGATAACCTGAAGATTTTGGGAGCAACATTTGATGCCCCAAATAGAGGCTTCAAATCCAATTCAGTAAGAAATTTAAATCTTACAAAGGGAAACAAAGGAGCTAAGGAGGCTACCAATTGAACCGTGCCAGGAAATAAGACCAGAGATTTCAGATGGTTAAACAATAAGGAGAAGGTCTGCTATCAGTGTGGCAGGAAAGGACATTTTGCTGTACACTGTAAAAAGCTGAAGGATCAGATTAGCGTGGTCCAGGCCAAGGAGACAGAAGTTACCAAGGATTTGGGAAAAGGGCACATGGCCTAGACAAGTAACAGTCTAGAGCTGCGGAGAAACCTGTTCCTCCTGACATCATAAATGAAGAAATTGATATTAGCGATCTGTTTGTAGATGACAAGCAGGATCAGCTGTATCAAGTGGTCAATATGGATGTGAATGCCATGACCAGAGATGGGGCGAAGAGAATTGACCCTGAGATAATCAAGAAAGTTGACAAGCCATACGCCTGACAATTGGCGGACAAGATTTAAACCACCAATAATCTTGAAGAGTTATCTGACATCCGTTTAGATGAGGCTAATCTGTCTATCCCCTTAAGTGCAATAAAGGAATCATTTACTGATTTATTGGTGCAAATTATTCACAACCTAGATTCAGCTAATAACGCCGCCATTCACTCAGTAAACACTATATTATAATACTCCAAGTGTATGTATATAAACATACAAGTGAATCAAGTGAGGGTGAGGGCGATTGTTGACAGTGGAGCGCCCATTAATATTGTCTTGACCAAGCTGGTAAAGAGGATGAAGATTTTGCTGAACTTGGAACACAAGAAAGAATATGGGACAGCTGGGCCAAACACCACCATTTCCTGTGGAGCGTATAGTGCACTGCCACTACAATTTGGGTCATTGGTGGTATCTGCGCCAGCCATAGTTTTGGTGAATCAGAACTATGATATTCTGATCAGAACGGAGTTTCTACAGAAATATGGAGTTAAATGTAACTTTGAGGATAATACGTTGACCATCTTGGGTCAGACGTTATCATTGGTATATCAGAAGGATGGTGAAGCTCCACTGAATCAGAGAGACAACTTCACCAATCTAATATACAATGATGGCATTATCCCAATTTGATACCAATTAGTTGGTAGGAAGTGACGCGAAATGCTGGCGGAAATCCTAGAGAACTGGGGGATTCCATTAAGGATTAAGAATCAGAGGACCATACCAGATGGATCGCAGATGATAGTCAACACTAGGTTGACATTTAAGATCCTGAGCTGTTGTATGGGGAGGTTGGAAGCCTCTGGAAGAGTCCAGAGTGGAGCCATGGGTGGCTCCTGGGATAGTAATGCCAGGCCATGGATAAATTCGAATTCTCCTGGCGAATTTGAGTGAAAAACTGATGAAGATCAAGAGGAATCAGATAATTGCATTTGTTCATCTGATCACAATGACTGAATTGATAATATTCCACGATTTTGGGTCCTCAATGAAATGGGATTACTGGCTGGGGTAGCTGAGAGCATCAACCTATTGGTTGATTGATAGCAGCTCGCTGATCTGTCAGAAGGCCAGCAAGAGGAGGTGCTTGAACTATTTGAGAAATATCAGCAAGTGTTTGCTCAGGATGACCACGATTTGGAATGTGCATGAGACATAATCCACAAGGTTAAAACTGGGGAAAATTTACTAATAAGGATGAGACTGATCTGACAATCAAAAGCTGTCAAAGCAGTAGTGGAGGATGAAATCAGCAAACTAGTGAAGCACGGGCTTCTAGTTCTATTTTCAAGTCCCTGGGAAAGTCCAATTCTGGTTGTAAAGAAGAAGGATGGATCCAACTGGGTGGTGTTTGACTACCGAAGGCTGAATAAAATTATGAAGAAGGATTTGTATCCCCTACCAAGGATTGATGATGCTTTAGATTGTTTAGGAGAAGCAAAGTATTTATCTGCAATGGATATGATATTGAGATATTGGCAGATCGACTTGCCAAAGGAAGATCAGGAAAAATGCGCAATTATTAGCATGCAGGGGCTATACCAAATGATGAGGATGCCCCAGGGTCTATGCAATGCGCCTGCAACGTTTCAGAGGGCCATGGATGCGATATTAAGCGAATTGAAGTTGTCATGCGTCCTGGTATATCTGGACAATATAAAAATGTTCAATAAGACGTTTACTGATCACCTTCACCACTTGGAAGAAGTATTTAAGCAACTGTCTGCGGCTAACTTAAATATCAAGCCAAGGAAGTGCCACTTTAAGAAAGAGTTAAAATACCTGGGATTCATAATCAACTCAAGTGGATTGCAGCCAAAAACCCAGAAGATAGCAGCTATAGATCGTATGGCTGTACTGAGGAGAGTTCAAGACATCCAAAAGTTCCTTGGGATGGTCAGATACTATAAAAAGATTTATTTGGGACTTCGCCCAAAGAGCTGAGCCATTATTTCATTTATTAAAGGATCCTAAAAAAAGGATTTGTATGGAATGAGGAGGCCCAGGACTCCTTTGATGAGTTATGCCAGTATTTGATAGATTCGCCAATTCTGAAATATCTGAATTTCAACTGGGAGTTTATCATACAAACTGATGCTTTGCTGACAGCAATTAGTGCCATACTGAGCCAAGTAGATGAACTTGAGGATGAACATCTGGTGGCATATGTGAGCTGGACACTCTTAGCCGCTGAGAGGAACTACACTGTGACTGAGCGGGAATGCCTTGCGGTCATTTACGCATTCAAGCAGTTTCAGGTGTACATCCATAGAATTCACTTTAAGGTGGTAACGGACCACTCTTCACTGTGTTGGCTGCACAATCTAAGGGAGCTGGAAGGACAACTGGCCCAATGGGCACTTAAGCTTCAGGATTATGATTATGAGATAGTCCACCAATTGGGGGCTTCTTATCAGAATGTGGATGGCTTATTGTGGTTGCCAATGGTCCAGTTGGTATACCTGCAGGTGGATGAGCTATTCCAGAGAGTGGTTGATGGAGAAATCAGGAATGAGCCTTGAGAAATTCAAAATGCATTTTGAAAAGTGATGGAAAACACCAAGACTATGGATGGACAAGTATTCAAGATGATCAATGGGAAGCAGTTATTACTTCCAAAACCATTGGAAAGAGCAGCAATAGTACAAGCAGCTCACAAGGTTGTCAGGTATGGAGTCCTGAGAAAAACAACTAACCATATTCGCCAGTATTATTACTAGGAATCAATCAACTACAATGTCACGGATTAACTAGCTTGTTGTGTGGAGTGCCAGCTGCACAAACCACATAAGAATACAACTGGATACTGACTGGTCCACCCTGGATTTGCCTGGCACATGGTGTCCATTGATGTGATGGGACCGCTGACAATGAGCACAGGAGGAGTCAAGTACATTATAGTTGCCATCAACCATCTGACAAGATAGGTTGAGATGAAGGCCCTAACAAGAGTAGATGCTACCAGTACTTTGAGGTTCATCCTGGAACAAGTGGTATACCAGCATGGATGTCCGCAGGTCCTGCTTAGTGACAATGGGACCAAATTCATGTCTCATGTGATCCTGAGATTAAATGAGATAATGGGGATCTGAGGAGTCATGTCAGTACCTTACTGGCCAGAGATGAACGGACTGGTAGAATGGGTCAATGGAACGCTGGCCATGACGCTGAGGAAGCTAGTCACAGGGAGAACTTCCGCGTGGGGAACGTACCTGAGTTTGGTGACATTTGCCTACAATATTAGTCATCATATGGCAACGGGAAAAATGTCATTTAAATTGTTATATGGGAGAAAGGCCGCGTTGCCGCCAATTTTATATTTGATGGTGGAACCTACATCAGGGATGAGTACCAAGCAATACCTGAACTGAATGAAGAGTATCCTGATCAATATGCAATCACAAGCATTCAATACAACCTTGAAGAAAAGGATATGAGCGAAATTGACAGATGATAAGAACTGACCGGCCTTAGAAGAATATCAAATAGGGTAAAGAGTTGCTAATACAATACACATGGTTTATGACGAAGAAACAAATTAGATGCGTTGTAGTTGGGTCTGTTCAAAGTGATTACCAAGACAGTGACCAATGCTTACTCCGTCAAGAATCTCTTGGATGGAAAAGTTGCAAATTGAGTCCATGCTAAGTATATGAAGCAATGGATCGATGAAAAAAATTAAATAGTTCCCAAAGGACCAATGAACCATTAAGTTGGTCATGTCCTGATGATTAGGTCAAGTCTGAAAAAGGACCTCTGACTAATCTAGATGGTTAAGTCCAAAAAAGGACCTCTGAACAAATCTAGATGGTTAAGTCTGAAAAAATGACCTCTGAACCATAGAAAAGTGGAAGGTTTAAGTACCCAGGACCCAGTTTGGGGGAAAAAGATGGACCGCCAAACTGAAACAAGGTTAAGTCCCATAGTAAAAAAGAAGAATAAAGATAAAAAATTGATAGAAGATATTGGAAAAAGATAATAATAAAAAAGATTATAAGCTGCTAGATAAAAAAGCCGATATACCTTTATAATTTTTATTTTTTATTGATTGTCCTCAGTATGGGGATGATTCTGCCTACTTTGCCTCTTGGGGGAGGGAGGATGGATCGTGGTAGGAAGGAACAGCCCATTGAAATTGATATGCAATCAGATGCTAGCAAGGGCAAGACCTACACAAAACCACATTCTTTGAGTGGACGCCGAGCCCTGAGAGAAAGTGACTAGGGGAAGGGAAATTGAGATGTCAGAGGAAGCCAATTGCAAAACCTCAGAGTGGGGAGGTATTAACAGTATAAAAAGAGGTAATCAGCAAATAACCCCAAGTAATCCTGATATAGTACCAGAGCCAGAAGATTAGTCCTGAGTGCCTGACAACAGGCTTCATCAAGGACACTGGGCATGTGGGCTGGCAACAAAGAAGGGATGCTTGACGGGTGTTGCCAAATCATGCCCCTATCAATGCCATCAGTGGAAGATACCGATGGGAAGCACTGGAGAAGAGATAGTTGTGCAGAGATCGGATTGCATCTTGAAAGCGGCGACTATGGGCTTCTAGGAAGCTAAAGCTGAACAAACGGCTGGAACCCAGGTGAGGCTGGAAGCTTTGTGGACCAACTTCAAAGAACTTGGCCAGCAAAGCAAAGAGCATATGTGGCGGTATCCTGATCCAGAAGGTTATCAAGATCAGAGGGATTCAGCATTAGAGTCAAAGCCTCAGTAACTTGGGCCCAGAGTTCAGCGTAGGGGAGCTCAAAGTGATTACTGTTACTAATTGAGAGCTCAGAGACTAGAACAGCGGGTTTGTAATACTGACCGAGTTGGAAGAGGAACTCAGGGAGCAGGTCTGACCTGGCAAGAAACGAATGATCCAGAGCAACTGGCATAATCTCTGGAGCATCTACGATGATGTTCAGAGCATCAGTGAAAGGAGCTGAATCCAGGAGAGTTTCAAAGTCCAACTCTGGAATTGACAGCAGAGGAAGAGTCAGCTGATTGTTGTTTGAAATGATAGCCAGCCTGGTTTCATAGAGATTAGTTACCATTTTCAGTAATTTGATGGAAGGACTAGCCACTTGCGCCAGAATAGGCATATGAGTCCTGGAAGGATCATAAAAGAGGTTCCGCCAAGCATCCCAACTCATCTGCTGGAAGAGATGGAGGTCTGGATCAGACAAACTATTCAGGAGCTGCTGGTAGCACAACTCAGAATTTGACATATGAGCTAGATGAGAGGGGGGATGTCAGACTTATATAGAAGTTGACATTATGCACTTTATAATCCATTAAGCTCCAATTTTGGAGAAATTAATCTCAAAATTAATGGGATAAGCTCTCCAAAGGAAGAATTAGGAATGACTTAAGCCAAGAGGTTATGTGAGAAATAACAAGGGCAAATAAGAAATAAGTATTCTTAATTAAGCCATGAAATGAACATTGACGGCAAAGGTCTCCTGTCTAGGATGAGGAGAAATCAGGAAATCAGGGACGCCGGACCAAAAATCCTGAATATGACGGTGGGTCATATACCCTGACGGGGGAAAACTGGATCCTGAGACTAATATTGTCATGAGTAAATAATCAGCCCAGCACAACAGCAAGTTTATGAGGACCATGCTCTGAGAAGGTGGTAGCAAGGAGGAAGAGGAAGAATGATGTATGCTGAAGGTCATCCTGAGCAGCGTTGAGTATTGACAAGTGTACTCCACTTGAACCAATGAATTATCAACCAAGTGTCTGAAGCAGTGTTCTCATGCCCCGGTCCTTTTCTTGCTGGAAATCTAGGCAAGAGGGGGGATGTGTTGGGATTTTTGCCCATATTCCCAGCCTGCTATATTACCTGGTATCACTTGGGGAAAATTCCTAAAAAAAAGTGAATCAGAAGTCAGTTAGCCCAAGATTCAGAGGAACCACGTTTGGGGGATTTTGGGATATTTTCCTGGTCAAATCCATTGGGGATCGATCCAGATGAATACTTAAGATCTCATCAGTTGGAGTTGCTGGCAAAATAGGGGCATCTAATAGTGATTAACTATCAGGTGTACTGATTGGGATCAATCAGGTTTCATCACTGACTGATTGGAATGAATAGTAAGTTGCAAGGCGAGTGATGCTGCCTGCAACTAGCAAATTGATTGGTTGGTGAGTGACCTGCCATAATGGGTAATAAGTCCCATTAACTAAGCAGGTCGCTAGCCAAATATGGTTGGTTTTCTTAGATTGAGAGGAAAAGTTTTAGGGACACATTTTCTGACTTTTTCTGTTTGAGGTCTCAAGGATGTCCAATGACAGAATCCTAGCCAGGATGGGGAAGACCATCGCTGCCAAGATGAGGATGGGTGATTCAATGGCAACGGCTGCCATTTCATTGAAGAGGTGTCAACTGAGGGTTAGACAGCTGAATTCCCACTATATACGTTCCCTAGGATTTACTATAATAAAAACATTATCTACAACAACAGTATTTATAAATATTTAAATTATCAATTTGGAGTATAGTTAGACTATCAGCTTCTATTGTGTTGTTCTGTCTCAAGAATATTATTGCAGAGGGCAATAATTGGAAGACTCTCAGAGAGAAGAATAAAGATCTGAGCGGGGATCTAGAGAAGAAGGAGCCACAACTAGGGATAGCTGCCGACTGTGTGTTGGGCCAAAAGAGACTGTCACCAGGGAATCTCAGCAAATATTGGGTGGACAAGAGCAAGGGAACGAATCCCTATGATTAAAACTTCACAAGTATTTAATCAGGAATACTGGCTGAGCGTTGGGCCTTAATAGAATTCATACTCAACTACAGATAATAGTCTCCATACTACTATTGATTAATAATTCATTCTATACAACGTGACAAAGTGCACGAGGAAACTGAACCTGTGCAGTAAAAAGGTTACTGGGTTGCTTGCCAATAACAACCACTTAAGTAATTTTTTACAGGGGGTATGAATTGGGGATGGTAAAGTTGTTGAAGTGGCCATAGTTGACACACGGGCACAGAGAGCCATCCACTTTCCTAGCAAAAACTATGGGGAGGCGACAGGGGAAGATTTATTGATGAGCTGCCCCTTCTCTATCATCTAGCAAAATACCCAAAGCCTTGTCCTCTTCCTCCATGTAGGGGTAGATGGGGCAGTTGATTTTGACTAGATTAACAATCAGCTGGAATGAAAAATCATATTTGGAGTTTAGGGAAGCCTAGATGCCAGTGACATATTGAAGATAGCCTTATAGGGGGCTAGGAAGGAAGGGAAGTCTGAAGGGAGGTCCATTGGAGTGGGGTCAGGAGGGGAGATGGAGCCAAGAGATGTGCCAAGGGGAAGGGTTTCTAATAGGGGAAACTCTCCGCTCAGCTTAAGGTTTGTGAACAACTAGGAGTTATTCACAAGGTTAATGTGGACCTGCTGGCGGCGCTACCAGCCCACTCCTAGAGTTACTGGATAGAGAAAATCCTGTACAGCTGAGAAGTGGTCACAAAACCCAAAATCATGAATGTAGAAGTGAAAGGGGCATCAGATGTGGTAGGACTTCATAGGCTCTGATGAGGCGCCCAGGATAGATGAAGCGTCCTCCATCGCCAGGTTCAAGGAACGTGCCACACTGAGATTGATAAAGTTGCACACTGCAAACATGTCGAGGAGGGCTTGTACTGTGATTTCACCCCAACTCTGAGGGAAAGGAATTAGGGAACAGGAAGTAGGCTTGATACTATTTTATTGGGATAAGCAAGAGAGGGCAGCCAAGGAAGGGGCATGGCCCATTATCAAAAGAGATTGCCAAGGAGGCGCTGGGCTAGTTTATAACCGGGAAAGGACTTTCACTTCCTCTTGTCCCAAATGGGGAGGCGAGGGTTGATGCGTATACCTGCTCCACCCTCTTCAGGGGTTAGTCAGGGTTAATCAGGTGGACATAGTGCCAAGTTGAGCAGACTCTGAGCTCTGGGAGCCAACGGGCCACCCTCCTGATCAGGGTGAGGACCGGAGGTGCTACAGGCAGGGGTTCCCCAAGAGGGAGATACCTGATGTGGGCACAGAGGGGGGCAAGGGCGGCAAGCCAAGGGAGACACTTCCCTTGACTGCGACCACTAGCAGGGGGAGGGGTGGTACTTGGTACCTTGAGAGCTGCAACAACACATGTGGGATATGGAAGGGCCTAGCCCTGATTGTGTGGGACACAAATAATGCATTTTCTAAAGACCTGGGGTGAGGGTCCCAAGATGCATGAGTAGCCATGGTGGAGTCCAAGCAGTTCAGAAGGCGGAGATGGTAATTCTAGGAGGGATTGGCACAGTGGGAGCCAGGACCGCAAAAGCTTCAATCAGGGAGGGTAGGTCCATGGCTGTCTGTTCCAACGTAAAAAGATGGAGAAGGCGCGCTGGAATTAACTCAGGGGCCTGGACTGTTGAAGTGACCAGTGCAAGTAAGGGGGTGGGGTTGCCAGACTTAGCAGAAGAGCGGAGCACTCCCCTGACCCAATGACAGGCATCCCCATCCAGGGCGTCAAGGAGAGCCACACTCTTATGGGCATCAGAGGGAAGCGGGGATTTCCCACCATCAGCAGTAAAGCGCAATTGGAGTTCTTCCAGGACACCCAGGATTTGGTCAGCCACCTCATCAGAAGGGATAGGGGGACCCCATCCCTATCATATTAACTGATGGGGTGACACTCGTTTCTGGGGCTCAGTGGGGTGGGGACCAGTTTAGCAAAGTCTGTTGGAAAGCTCAGATGGATAAGGCCGCTGACCAGCAGGAGAAGGCCAGGTCTCAGAGGGAGAGCACATTTAGAGTGAGTGTGTAGGACAACGCTTAACCAGTGCCAGCAAGGAGGGCGAAGAAGGCCAAGATTATGGGTTGGTTCATTGTCATGGATTCAGCTGATAAGAAATAGACTGGGATCCCAGTCAGGGTGCGCAATCACCCAGTGGAGATCCCAGAATGCCATAAGCACAGAATTCCTAGAAACTTGTAGGAGTGGAGTTCTAAAGGGGACGTGAGTAAAGTAAAAGTTCATTAACATACTGAAGGCCCCAAAGTAAACCAGATGGTTGCAATGAGGGCACCTGCGAGTCTTGTGGGGCAACCCTCAATGGTAGGAGAGGCAGGGAGAATGACAACTACTCCAGGGTTCACAGTTGCTGGCCTTCAGATTCAAACAAGTGAGCTTGCATGTCAGCGAGGGGCGGCACAGGGACCACTGTGCGATCAGAGGTGGGATCAGAGGAGGAATGTGACCTGCAAAGGGGTTGGGACCAAGCTTCCCCTGAACGGGGTGCTCCAGGCCCCACAGGTGGGCTGAACCATCAGTGGCCAAGCCAGGTGTAAACCCCAATGCTGCGAGCGGTGGATCAGGGCCACTCTGGTACTGCTACAACAGGGAAACAATTTCAGTATTTCATTGGTAGAGAAGATGGGAGGGTTCACATTAAATGGACATGTGTTAATAAATGAGACAGCGGGTTCATCATAAGGGGTGAGCTGGTTTATTACATTTACAATCAGCTGCTGTATGGTGGGGTCAAGTGGCCAGATGATCCAGTATGAAAACATTGGGATAAGGGCTTGGGTGATGGTATGCTTCAATGGATCGATTGGAATAATTTTTAATTAAAAGTAAAATGGGAGGAGGCTGTGGCAAGCTGTATGGGGCAATTGAGGCTTTATTGAGCGCAAAGCATGAGAAGATAAGAGAATGAAAAGACAACCGCCCCTGGGCAGAGCAGTTGCCTCAAGTAATGGATGATTTGCATAGGGGAGGTATCATGGGATTGGCCATTTGGGGTTCAGTGCTGGGATTTGATTGGCTGGCATGGAGGGGGTGGAGGGAAGCTCAAAATCTTGGCAAAAATCAAAAAAAAACTTTGCAAATTTTTCCACATTTTTGGGAATAAGCCAAGTCAATGGTGCTGATCCAAGTCCTGATTATCCAAGTCAGCCTGTTTGCATGATTCAGATTTTCTGGATTTGTCCTGGGAGGCAGGAGCTACTGGGCTGAGTTGTTCAGGAACTGGTTTGAACTCTCAATTGGGATCTTTGCATGATCTGAACTTTCCATATATGTACTAGATAGTTGGGGCAACTGGTCCAAGTCATTTGGTACCTGGTTTGAGATCTGAGTTGCGCCCTGACATGATTTCTGGTACCAGCTAGTCCAGAATGGCTCCCCCAGACCAGAATTTGAAGACTGGGCTCCAAAGTTGGTGGGTGCTATTTCCCTAAAATTTTGACATAGTTTGCCTGGGGAGTGGGGGTCCCAGGGGCCTGCCCATGGCCTCTGGTGTGGGAAATTTCTCTGAATACCTTCTACTAAACTTACCAGGGTTGAGGGGGAGAAGAGGTGGGAAAGGGTTATTCTTGGGGGAAGAGAAGTCACCCAGCGCTCATCTACCACATGTGCCAAGTTGCTCAACTGTGACAGGGGGTCCACTTGGCCCTTGGGACCTCTTTTTGTTCAGAAGTGATGTTGCTCCTTATCCAGTTGCAGGGGCTGGTCATCAGGACCTACACCCACCTTTCCGCACCATATAATGTCATTCAAGCGGCAATGCCTCTGGCATTCTGGCTTGCTTTTTGGGTGCTTTTGCATCCTGTGTGGCAGGCTAGTTTAAACTTCTTATGCCATTTCCCTGACACTCTACCTCCATAGGATCTGGAGCTAAAGCAGATTTCTGACCAAGAGTGATAGAAAAACCATTCTCCTTGCTATTTGTAAAGTATAAGAGAACACAACTTGGGACAGGGTATCATGTCAGAAAAATTTTCTGTGGGATCAGGACATGAGGGCTGTGGTTTTACAATAGGGCACACCAATCTTTATAAATGCAGAATGGTTGGGAAGAGCATTGTAAATAATGATGACAATATGTCAGTGCCTCCGCTATTGCCAATAACTCTTTGTCATAAATGGCGTAGTTTAACTCAGGAATGGACATTTTCCTAGAAAAATATCCCACATGATGCTCCAATCCATCTTTGCTCATGTATTACAAAGCAGCCACTATCACAAAGTTGGAAGGATTGGTATCCAAAATAACTCCTTTTTTAGGGTTCACATGGTGAAGATCTTATGTGAAAATCAGGGTACACTTCACTGCTTGAAAGGTAGCCTCCAGGGCAGAGGACCACTTGAGAACTTTTTCCTCAAAGCCTTATACAAAGGCACTTATATCTCAGAAAGACTTGGCATGGACTTTTTAAGGAATGCGAAAGTCCCCAAAAAGCTCCTTAATCTCTAGACTAAAGTTGGGGTGGGCCAGTTACAAATTGCCTTTTCCTTGTCTGGAGTGATCATGTGGCCTTTTTCAAATATGACTTTGTTCAGGAGGTAAACTGGGGCTTAAAGATCTTACATTTGCTGATTTTTAGCGTCAGTTTTGCTGCCTTCAAATGCTTCACCACTTGCTACAAGTGAATTTCATAGGTTGCTTGATTGGCGGAGAACACAAAAATATTATCCATATAGGCCACAGAACATGCATACAGCAGGTCTCTCAAAGCTGCATCTATATGATGTTAGAAAATTGAAGGCGAATTCCTCAGCCCAAAAAGGCATGACACAAAATTAAAAGATAATTTTTCTAATTTGGAATTAGGTGAGCCATTACTGCTTTTTTTTATGCAGAGCTGATTAACACATTAAAGCAATTTAGTTTGTATTAGCCTATCACCTTATTTACATAGCAAGTGATTTATGACTCCACTGGGATAGGATGAAGATCTGAAACAGCGACATTATTCAGGTCCCATATTCCACACATGGGCATAGAGTACCATCTGATTATTTCACAAAAAGAAGTTGGGAGCATACCATAGAGGTACACTTAAATATGGATTCTTTTGCTAACTGCTCTTTAACCAACACATCTAAGGCTGCCCCCTCCCTCAAAGTCAAAGGGTATATGGAAGAGGAGATGCGCATCAGGTCAACTGTGAGTTTAAAATCACAATCAAACTCTGAATGAGCTGGTAAGACACTGGAAGAAGCCATATCAAATAAATATTATATTCCCTCTAAACAGGAAGGTAAGGGTACCTCCAAATTGGGCTGCAGCATGAGTGAAGGCTGAGTGTATGTAACTTTGGCCATTGGGGAAAACGCCCTGAGTGTTGCCTTTAGAAAAGGGGATTACTAATTTCTGATCATACATCAGAAACAACAACAAGGTACTAACTTTCAGGTTGGTTCTGACATCAAATTAGCGCTACCACTACCCTCTAAAATAATTGGGTTTAGGAGATTTTTGACTTCCTGGAAGTGGTCAGTCAAATGGTACTCACCAACTTGATAATCACTAGCCTTTAAAACTTCAGTGTGGGAATACTCTGGGAGGCCCCTGATCTAACCATACCACCAGGCAAGTAGTTAAACTCAAGGTAGTTAGCCAACTCTTGGTCAATAAAATTTTCAGAGGCACCAGTATCCACTAAAATTGTTCTGAATTTCCCTAAAGATATGCAAGAGTTGTAAAAAGCAGAAAATAAACAGAGTAGTCTTTATTCAACACAGATAAAGCCAACAACCTATCTCCACTATAATCTTTATCAGGCATAATCATTCCACCAGGACAGGTTTTTGCATCCAAAAAGGAGAGATATAGTTGGCCACCTTCACCACTGAGGACACATACCTAACATTACCCTCAGCAATAGCATATTTATCTAAAAATTGTACCCACAGTTCCTTTTCTACCTCCTGTGTCCAGCAAGTCATAGTAAGTCAAGCACAGGTTCTCAGGATGATGCAGTACACACAAATAGGATCCAAGATGGACCTACAAGAGCTAAAAATTAGCTCATTTAATTTTTCATAATATAAACTATAAAACGTGTTTTTGGTGTCATTGATACCATACATGATCTTATAGTCAGCTGTTTGTCACTATGCAAGGCCATCACCAGTAGTTTCTCCACCAATGATTCAGCCAGCACTTCCAGAATGAGGTGCAAAGAGAAAACCATATCAGAGGAACAATTTATTTTAGATCTGGGCTAGACTCAACTGAACCCTCAAATTCCCACAAAATAAGGGAGGATTGGTGGGAAGCCTACCATATTCAGAGAAAAATCCATAATCTTGGTGCTGTACTTATAGGAGCTGCTGTGGGTTACATCATCACAGCAGAATTAACTGAAGCATTTAATAAATATTTGGACTAGACCCCCACTCGTCTTCAAGTTCCCTAAAACCAAAAGAATTGGAAGGATAAGACTACTCTCATTTCAGAGTTATGTATAAGTTTTTGGGGCTTATATTTATACATGCTTTCCCAAATGAAACAATGATAGACCAATTACCTGTCCCCTTTATGGTTGAGGTGGGCAAATAACCCCAAAGAGCTTCAATAAGATGATTAAGCTAGCAGGGGAATCTTGCCATACTGAGCGTACCTCACAGGAGTATCCAAGGTGGCACAGAAAATGATAGTTGAACTATGTTGGACACATGTAAGCCTGAGACCCAGAGAGATACATAAAAAAGGGGCACACAAGGCGTCCAAATCCACGGTGTGCAGATGACTAATGGAAAATTTTGGGAAGCAGCAAAAATGGGTTGCCCCACTTTCAGGGGACGCTACAAACCCTCTATTACCTCTGACAGCCGCAACACAATTTTCCAAACGTAAACCACCCAGGAAGAAACCCAGGGTAGAAGCTGACGCAGCCACTCAACTCCAGGAGGAGGCAATCTAGGGCGGGTTTACCAGATGAGAAGAAACTGGTGTAAGAATTGGAAGTCTGAGCAACTGAGCCTCAAATAGTCCAAAACTACCATTTACTCACAGAAAGGGTGGTAGTCAAAACATTAGTAGCAAAAAGAGAAACTTTGAGCTGGAACACTGCCAAAGAGAATGATGACGCTTTAACTAAAAAGCATCAGAACCACAATGAACAGCCAACAAGCCTTATTACTACTAATAGAAAAACACATGTATTAAGTTACAACAAGACCAAAAGAAGGGTTGGTCAACTAGTATCAGGAGCGTGTCTTTTGTGCTCCTGTTGTTGTAGAGGTGGCGGGGAAGGTCCCACCCCACAACCCATAACAACTTTCTAACAATAGGGGAAACAGGGCACTGCAAAGGAGAATGGTGCACAATGGGACCAGGATGAGGGTTGCAAAAATTTTGTTATCTGGGAAATCATGGAGGTTGGCAAACAGTGTCAGGGTAAATCATGACATTATTGGAATTCCTGATATTGCAGATATCATCAATCAGATCAAGAGGATATGTGATGAAGTTAGATCAAATTATTACATATCAAATGAATAATTATAGTGAAAAAGAATGATCAACCACTTAAATTACCTTAATTGCAAAAGTATTGAGCCAATTTATCGCACCAAAACGAATTTACAATGAGACTGAGACGATTCACACTGCCTTTTAAAATGATATGCAAGTTGCAATCCCATAAGCTCCAAAAAAGAATAGTGCACTGTTTTAAAATCAATTAAGCTTAAGTAAGTCCAGGAAGTTGGATGGTATATAAAACTAAAGTATTCATCTGGTTAATCTTTGTGGTCAATAAAAATATTCTTTATCATGAAAACACTATTAAGTTTATTTACTAAAGTGTTATGAATACCAATCTACCACCCCAGCCCACAAGAAACTCCCTTCCAACTTTCTCTTTTAAAACCACATCTTTAGGAAACTCCCATACCAGCTTACTCACCAGAACCTATATATCTGGACACCTCTAGTGTTTTTGTCATACTGGATTAAACTCCTTGGTTATGCTAGCTTATGGTTAGCTACCCCCACCAGGTCAGCTGTATACCAGTCCCTGACAAATAGGATCAAACAAGATTCACATAAAATAAAATAAAATGATGAGTTTTTAACCAGTAGAGCAACAAAGAAGGTTGGTCATAAAGCAATAATAATAAAGATCTGGGGGCATTACCTTCCTTTGGGTGATGCACTGCACCCAATCTAACTAATTAGCATAAACCACCATCCTTTGTTATACTTTAGTTTAAGTAGCCTGAACTTTGATTGACTGCAAATGAATTTTCTAGATTTGACAATATGGTAAACCAAACGGATATTAAAGACCCATTACCCAGAAAATGTATCATACCATCCTTATTTAATAAATAGCTGGTGCACCACAAGGCAGAGGATGTAACGCCCCCATGCAGATCACACTCACCCACAGAACCAAATTGAGCATATTTTGCCCTTACATAGCGTTAATCCAGGATGTGCTTCAGTTCAAGGAGGTTCATTAACGTGTTCTTCTTTGACTCTTCGTGCCATGCTTTATCTTTTCAATATTTACCTAATATCATGTCATTTTCCCATGATTACTAAGTTGAGCTCTCATAGTATGTTTTATATATATGGAGTCAGGTCAACAGCTGGCCATCACAATGATTTTATTCATGATACTAAGACCTAGTAAAAGAACCTATGAATTGCATTAAAAACCATAAGTTGAAGATTTTGAGTGTAAAATTTTATATTGGTTATGGATAAATAACTTTTAAGTTTGTTTTGAGTTACCTATTATAAGTGATATGATAGAATGTATGACAAATAAGCTTTTCTTTCCTGTTACTATTACTATTATTAATACAATTCTACGCAAATTATCTGAATTTAACAATCAACAAGGAAAATGAGCAGATTTGTCTGCACCAACGCCAGTTGCGCAAAAGTGGTCAGCGCAAAAGGCCCTAAGCCCAACCCATCAGGGAAAAACGCCCCAGCAGTACGTTAAGACAACCTCCCCCAAAAAAGGGTGAGCATAGCATTGCACCCAGAGTTTTGCAATTTATGAAAAAAATGGGCTCTTTCACAAAGATCAAACACTCCCAACCCTTGTCCTCCATCAAGCACAGCCTTAGAATTATGGTTAGCAATACTTCCCTCAAGTTATGGGTAAAAATGGGGGAGGCCTTCTCCACAACTTTCCTGAATACCGTTTCCAGTAAATTTTAAAAATTTACATAGAGGATGAGTGGATGCCGGGTTCATGACTGTGGAGGAAGCAGTGGATGCAGCGAAAACCAAAATTTTTGTTAAAATTAACAACGAAGATTACATTATTTGCATGGTGCACACATGATGGAATCAGGCAAATGACCTATTCATCATATTTGACTGACTCCCGAGCACCATGCACCATAAAATCCTTGAGGACAAGCTCTGCACAGGCCTCAAAAGCTACAGAAAAATCAAACAATTTGTATTTTAAAAATTCCCCCTCCTGCCTCACCTGTGTACAGGGAAGGCAAAAGCCATTATTGAACCTAACCAGGACGTGGTAGAGGATATCACCCTCATTCCATGCACGGTGACCATCAACCTCCCCAATGGCAGCATATCTCGCCCCTTCCACATCACACCAGAACACACCCCACCTATCTGCGGCTTCTGCTCAGCTTTAGGCCACAAAGACCATGCGTGCCCCATCAAGTGCAGGATTGAAGCACTGGAATTTTGTGAGGACAATATAGATGAAATGAGACTAACCTTTGGCAAAATGAAGGATGTCACTTACGACTTCCAAGGGCAAAAGAGCTGAAATCACTTTGGTCAAACCTGTTTTGCACAATGATCATTGTTGCGCACAGGAAGCCTGCAAGCAGGCCGCGAGTTCCGCTGAGACCCAAGCTTGCACCACGATTTCCTCAGACCAGATTCAGTCAGATGCCATGGCAGCACAGCGGAATAACCAATCAGATCCCTTGCATAAAACCCAACAAAATCAAAGCAATGATTTTTCAAACACAACCAATCAAACGCCTCCAACCACACTGAAGAAGAACCACCATGCACCACTGTGGATCCTCCTAGCCAATCACATGTTATCAGCGACAATGTGGTTCATGAATATGATATGGAAGATCATCCCAGCCAATCACAATTTGACAACACTCATGCACAAAACCCAATTACTATGACACCTAGTTTATGCACATCTAGCCCACAGGTAAGCAGCGGAAAATTTTATGCTGATGGGGCACAATACAACCCACGCCAGAGCCAAACTCCACAGAGTAATCTGAGATTAAAGAAACCAAACAAAACCAATACTATGACCGCTGATCAACATGCTGGAACCAATCTGGCTGATCAGCCCCAAACTTGTAGTATGACCCGTGCTTCTAGGGAACAGGGTGACCCTAGTGGGTCGCCCCAACGTTCCTGATGTGCGGATTACCACAATCACTATAAGGACACTTAACATCACAGGAGCCAAGGACCCCACATACTGGGCCAAAAAAATGGCTTTCCTGTGCGATATCCCTGTGGACATCTTGGCCATCCAAGAACCCCACTGTCCACCAGGGGAGGAGGAGTTATGGTCAACCATGCTCCTTTTGGCTAAATCCTTTTTGACATACCACTATGGGGTGGTAATTTGATCTAACCATAATATTCCTGTAAATATCTGAAGCACATCCTCCCACCTGGAGGGATGGCTGCTTCTAACAGATTTTGAGTGGAATGGAGAAACTTTTGCCATGGCATGTGTGTATGCCCCAAATGATCCAAACGACTGCCAATTTTTTTCTCTAATATCCTCTCAATCCCTTTTGCCGAGGAAACGTTTTTTTGCGGGAGATTTAAATTGCTGGCTTAACTCCATAACTGACCACTGGCCTAAATCAAAGGCTATACCCCGCGGCCACATGGAATTATGCATACTAAAGGCAACGCTGGGCCTGTATGACACTATCCCCAAACAGGCCACCACATTGGCCAAAATGATGAGGCCCCACTACAACAATAAACAGCTGGCCTCAATGATCCAGATTGACCTGATGCTCACCCCTGTAGACTTCCATCACCGTGTATCAAAATTTACAATAACAATTATCCCTTTCTCTGACAACTGAATGGTTTCAATAACATTATCATCTGCGCCAAATACCAAAAGACAACGACCTGGCACAAAGTTCACCCAAGCACCATCCATCTTCTGGAGCTTAAACTTTGGATTGAGATGGTTCTAACAACACAGACAAAAAAACGATCACCCAATGGGTTCCCTATTGCTGAGTGGGAAATTTTCAAGGCTAGAGTAACCAGGAAAGCCTGTCACTTGAGCTCTAGAAAGCTGGCCGCGATGTCCACAACAATCAACAAGGCTATCAGACAGCTCCAGCACTTAGAAAACAACACACCTCATGAGGGATACAATCCTCAATGGGGACATCTGTGGTTCCAACTGTCTGCACAGGTCAACTCCCTCTTTAGAAAACACCAGCGCTACATTGAAGTATGTTACAAGTCAAAATACATTCTATCCGGTGAAACTCACATGGCCCAAGTCTTTTGCCATTTTAAACCAATTTTGATTTTGGTGACTTTCACACAGGTCTGTCAAGAAGATGACACACTGGCATCCACACCATCTGAAATATTGGCCGAATTACACTGATTTTACACCAACCTGTACACAGCGGATTTCGCAGCACCTAGCGAAATTGGAAATTTTTTATCATCTGCTAATATTAACAATATACCTGATCAACCAGACCTTATCAAATTCATTACTAGAGATGAACTGTGGGAAGTAATAAAATCAACTCCGCGCCACAAGTGCCCTGGGCCTGATGGCCTTCCATATGACTTTTACAAAAAGTACTTTAATTACATTGCACCAGTACTACTTGCAACTATGAACAAGTGCCTGGAGGACACAGCCCTTCTACCTGGCGGCCAAGATGCATATGTGGTCACACTCTTCAAAAAAGGAGACCAGGCAGACCTAACCAACTGGCGTCTAATTGCTATCACCAATACTGATACTAAAATAATAACAAAAATTTTAGCTAAGCGTCTGGGTTGCATTGCACAGACAGCCCTCTCCCCCCATCAGTTTGGCTTTACCCTCAATCGCTCAATTTGGGATAACATTCACACCATAGCCAACATCTGCCAAGCTAACCCCACAGGCGCCCTTTCTTTCCTGGACCAAAAGAAAGCATATGACCGAGTGCACTTGAACTATTTGGAACAATGTCTAAAGGCCTTTAACCTATCACCCCGTTTTATAAAAAGGGCGCTTCTCCTAACGCGCTCAGCCGGGTTTGCAATCAGAGGCCCAGGTTTCCTAACCAATACCATCACCCCACAAAGGGGCCTCAAACAAGGCGACCCGCTTAGCCCCCTACTATACAATTTCAGCCTTGACCCTCTCCTCCGCATAGTAAACTTAAAGCTCTCTGGAATCAGGTCAGGGGGACAATTACCAACCAAAATGCTCGCCTTTGCTGATGACTGCGTAGTTGAAGTCTCAGGCAATAGGGATGCAAGAGCAATTGAGCGCAAAATTCACCTTTATGAGTCAGTGAGTAACGCCATGCTGAACAAACAGAAAACAGAGGTAATTGTAATGGGCAAATTCAGTTCAAATTGGACCTCAC
This sequence comes from Massospora cicadina, assembly GCA_022478985.1. Classification (NCBI taxonomy): domain Eukaryota; kingdom Fungi; phylum Entomophthoromycota; class Entomophthoromycetes; order Entomophthorales; family Entomophthoraceae; genus Massospora; species Massospora cicadina. The sequence continues at coordinate 115,215 of JAKSZP010004130.1, forward strand.
CCTCCCACCACCGATTAAATCAACCAACTGCACATCCTACCACAAGATAAAGATCTAAGCCAATAAAACCACTGTGTTTACCCTTCGCACCACACCCCACCACCAACTCATTCTGTCATCTTGGAATATGGCTAGAGGCTGGTGGATATGCACTTGACACCATTGAAACCAAAATATTGGACAACATCACAAAAAGAATAACAAGTATGCGGAGGAGTAAAGCTAGTTTAGCTGGAAGGGTTGTGTCAGCCAACTCCCTAATCTTGTCAAAGTTATGGTTTGCTGCTCACGCAGTTCCCTTCTCCGCCAACTTTACCAAAAAAGTCTACAAGATCCTGCAGAACTGGTTGTGGTCCGGATACCGCGCACCAGTCAGGCTGGAGACCATGTATGGCCCACGGAAGGAAGGTGGGATGGGTTGCTCAACTTCACGGAATGAGCACCGCAAATCCTTAGCTCATGGATAGCTCTGACAACGTCACCCAACCCACCATCTCCCCACTGGGCTAAAGCACAAACTAACTTTGAAAGGGCACTATATCTGAGGTGCCCCTCCAACCCTGCAACACTGATGAAGTACCTAACACCACATCCAAAAGCCACAGGACCGCACAACACCAACCGCTACTTCAAACGCGTCCTGTACACCCTAAAACAAGGGGATTGGAGTTTCTCCTGAGCACAGCAAACCGAAGATACTAACCCTCTAATAGGTTATATGTGATTCCACAGAGGACAAAATGTGAACAACGCATCTGCCCCATTACCACCCTTTCCTTTATCCTGGATTGACTATATAGATTACCAAGGCGTCTCAAATGACTTGCGCACCCAAAGGAAGGTGTAGGACCTCATCACTTGTTCCCTATTATACCCACAAGTGAGCTCCACAGTGTGGCGCTACATGCGCTGTACGTTTAGGACAGCTGACCGCATCTTCTCAATGTTCTAATCATGCGCCATATGTGGCAGACCCAACACGCTAGCCCACCGCCTAGAAGAGTGACCGCTGTCCAAGCATAATTGGGACAATGTGATGTACTTATTTCAGCAATCACCATCAGCTGAATTCCGACTATCCCGCGATATCCTGGCACTCAACATGATCTCACCTATCCCCCAGACGCTAAGGGCTTTAATTGTGAGTATTTCAATATGGTCCATTCACACAATTACCCTTGATGCTTTCAACGGGATCTTTTACAACATCAACCAAGCTATCATCAGGCTCCACAGCCATTTGGCTGATTACTTCCAAGACTGGATATTTGGATCACTAGAACACAAATGGAAGAAACAGATGAGTAACTGGCTACCAATCTGGTTCCTTCGTTGTGACACTGAAAACCTCACAATCTCTATAGGCGGTACACCCTACTAGCCCTTGAGCTGTCATGTCACTTAAGGTCATGATCATCCACCACACGTGGCTCCTAGCCACATCCAAGCATACCTTGTCTTATCTTTCAGGTTCTAATGTTTAGTGTTCTCTCACATCTTTTACTTTCCTTTTCCCTACATATCGGATGTGTCAGTCCCCTGGTTGGCCATCCTCAAATAAATAATAAAGAATGTATGACAAAGCAATCCCTATTTGTCACATGTTTTATTATAAGAATTCAAAGTTTGTTTCCCACTTTTTCTGTAATATAATCATCAGTTACTAAGATTTGATTCAAACAGAAATTTATTAATAATCACACAGGTGAGATGAGTGAATTCAACAAATCTCAACTAAACTGGGCAAAAGCTGTATCTGGCAATGGCCAAAACGGTGCACCAAAGGGCAAAAAACGCCCTGGAGGGGGACTGGAAGCCAATGCCACCAAAAACCCACAAACCCAAACTCCGCCTGGGTTTGTGAAGTTCACCACAAAACAAAACCAATATATGGAGATACAATATGCACAACCCCTATTGAAAGTGAAACACGGGCTCTGACTTTTCTTAGAGGAAGAGTCCCCAACTCTGTGGGAGAAGGTGAGTGAGGCACAGGCCTCCCTTTTTCCCCATGCGGTGAACATTACCACCTACACCATCCACTGTGGCTGGATTGATATGGGTTTTGAAATGAAAGAGGATGTAGATTCCGCAGCAAAAGTCTGTGTCAAGATTTCCCACCCCAAGGGCAAATGAATTGTGCGCACTGCATGCACCAGATGGAACAAAGCAAATACTTTTTTCATCTCATTTAACGCTCTCCCCACCAACCTCCCCCACAAACTAATCAAGGAGGAGCTCCAAATTGGCCTTCAGAACTATGGAGGAATCAAACAACTAGAACTGCAGCGATTCCACCTGATGCTGAACCTGTGCACAGGAAAGGCGATTGCCATGATTAACCCAGTCCCCAATGTGGCTGCAGACCTAACAAAATCCCACGCACCATGGTGCTTCACCTCATGGATGGGGGAGTGCCAAAGCCATTCTGCATCACACTGGAATGCGCACCGCCCATCTGCAACCATTGCACCACATTGGGGCACAAGGAACATACATGCCCTGTGAAAGAGGGCATCTTGGCCCCAGACTTATGCGATGACGCCATGGACAAAGATGAAGAGACCCTTAGAAAAATGATTGACGCTAACCACGCTTTCCTCTGGGGAGAGGATGGGCACTACATCCTCATAGACCCAGTATCACCTAAACTACGCAAACAGGTACAGAAGGCCCTCAAGCGGGCAGCGGCCAAGGCCGCATCACTCACAAACTCCTCCATTAACCTGGAGTTAAAATCCAGGAGGACAAAGAAGAAATCAGTTGAGCCAGCCAATCAGAGCAGAATGCCCAAGACAAAGAAGCCATAGATGATATTAACTGAGCCAAACAGTTGGAGCAAACAACCCATGCTGAAAATTTTATAAACAATTTGACTGAATCACCATGTGATCTCAATCAAATGAACTTACCTGGACAATTTGACCTCACTATGGGAAAGACAGCAGGGCCCAGAACTTCAAAACCAAACCCTGATGCATCAGAAACCAAATCAGTGCACCAATCTGAGTCTCAAAAATTGTGTGCGGAAAAGCCTAATACAAACCCTGTATCCAACAAAACCCGCACAAAATCAACATAAGGTAAGGAACTGGACAATGACTCAGAGCGGACTGGTTAATCACACGGAGCAAGTTCAGGGCAATGAGCGGGGGGCTAGGGCCAGAAGGCCCACCCAACCACTCCTGAGGCGCCGTGGGCACCTCAGTGTCAATAGGGATGCTAAACATTGCAGGAGTCAGGGCTCAAGCGTCCCAAGCCAAAAAGCTTGACTTCCTGCATAAACCCCCTGTAGACATCTTGGCCATACAAGAAACCCACTGTCTACAGAGGGAAGAGGGATCCTGGTTGTCCAGGGTCTCACCATCCCAGTTGGTATGGACGTCCCACTGTGGGGTGGTCATTCAAAATAACAAAAAATTAAAAATCGCTGACTCCTCCTCATATCTGCATGGCTGCATCCTGGCTATAACAATCGCAAACCAAGAGGCCACAATCTCAATATCTTGTATCTATGCACTGTGCACTGCAACTGAGAGGAAACAATTCCTCAAACCATCCAGATGCTCAACCTCCCACCAGAAACCATCCTGCTGGGCGATTTAGAAAGCTGGGACAACCAACCACAGACTGATGGCCCAACCCCAGGGGATACCCACTGGGACACATCGAGTTCCATGCAATGAAGGTATCCCTTGGCCTGTATGACACCCTCCCCCAGGTCTCCACTCCTCCCCCACATGACCTACCCCCAGCATACGTGAGGGAACGCTCATCTCAATGAACTGCATTGATCACATCCTTGCACCAAAATTCTGCCACTCATTTATTACTAACTTTGTTACTAAAAAATTAATTTCTCCAATTACCAACTAGTTTTGGTGCAGCTCAGGCCAACCTGGACTCACACGTGGATGTCACCCTGGAGGAAGCTATACCCAGAGAACATAAAATTACCAAACTTTCCAACTGGGTCAAGCATGAAGCCTTGAACCCAGAATTTGCAAACCCGTTTATATTGGATACCATTGAAACTTGGAAAAAATTCAAATCTGAATTAATAAATAAAACTCGCCATCTTGCCTCGCGCAAGTACACCGCGGACACAGTCACAATCAGGCGCACCCTGGAGGAACTAGACCATCTTGAGCTCAACACCCCAAAATCTGGCTACAGCCCTAGCTGGGAGCACAAATGGGCGGAAATCTCCACCTGCCTAAATTCCCTCATCTATGAACTCCAACACAGAATTAAAGTATTGAGGAAAGGTAAGTACATAAAAGAAGGTAGAACCTGTTTAACATATTTCTTCTGCCAATACCACTCCTGAAGCAACCTGCCCCCATGCGCACAGGTCTGCAAAGTTGACAGTTTCGTGGCAACTGACCCAGCGGAGGTCAAGGTGGAGATACACTGCTATTACACTGAACTTTATTGTGACACTCCACCCAACCCCAAAAAAATAAAAAAATTTATCCACACCACCAGAATACAGAGTGCACCATCAGATTATGGTCTCCTAAACCTGATAACACATGAAAAGCTCTGGAACACAGTCCATGGTGCACCACGTAGGAAATGCCCAGGCACTGATGGGATGCCCCTACGAATTTTATAAAAAATATTTTGGACAAATCGCCTCCCTCCTCTTAGCATCAATGAATCAGTGCCTACTGAAGACACGCCTCCTACCTGGAGGCCAGAACTCCTACGTCATAACCCTGTTTAAAAAGGGCGACAGACTGGACCTGGCCAACTGGCGCCCAATTTCACTCTCAAACACTGACACAAAACTACTTACAAAAATCCTAGCAACCAGATTAGGCACATTAGCCTTTATAGCCCTGTCACTCAATCAGTTTGGGTTCACACCAGGGCGCTCCATCTGGTCCAATATACACTCCATCGCCAATATATGCCAGTCCAAAGCAACGATAGCCCTGGTATTCCTTAACCAGGAGAAGGCATATGACCGCGTTAGCTGGCCATGCTTGAAGGAATGCCTAAGCGCCTTCAATCTCCCACCCAGGTTCATTGAATGGAATATGCTCTTCACAGAATCCATGTCTATGGCTGTGTGCGGCCCCAGCTTTTTAACCAACAGGATCACACCACACAGAGGGCTCAAACAAGGGGACCACCTCAGCCCACTACTCTACAACTTCAGCTTTGATCCACTCCTCCGCATTGCTGACTCACGCCTCATGGGCATAACTGCACAAGGCCAGCCTCCAGTCAAGATACTAGCCTTTGTGGATGACTGCATGACAGTTATAGATAACATTAATGATGCCCGGCAGCTGATGTGCACCCTAGAGGAATACTCCATTGTGAGTAACGCATTGCTCAATAAATGGAAAACAGAAATAATCCTTCTAGGAAAATACATCAATAAATGAGCCACAACACCCAAGTTCCACAGCTCCCCACGACGGAAAAACCCACTCATCCTACCCTTTTCTTCACCCCCCACAACCAACCCCGTCTGCCACCTTGGGATCTGGCTGGAAACAGGGGGTATGCCAATGAAACAATTGAGAACAATCTACTACGGTGGGTATCCAACTGCATCGCCTCACTCAAGGGAAGATCCCTAGGACTAACGGGGTGAGTGGTAGTTGCCAACTCACTCATCCTCCTGATGCTGTGGTTCCCCGCACATGCAATCCCCTTTTCACCCACTTTCATAACCTCAATCCGTGCGCTTATCCAGGGTTGGCTGTGGCCTGGATCCCAACCACCTGTACGGGTGAAATCACTATTTGGACCAAGCTCCAGCATAGGCATGGGCTTAATAGACTTTGAGGGTCATGCCAACTGCATTCTGGGCACCTGGATAGAGGAAGTACTAACCCCAGACCTCCCACACCAGCACTGGTCCAGAGCAGCGAGGGCCAACTTTGCGCAGGCGCTAAAAATACCTAACCCACACAACCCATCCAGCCTACTAACATACCTCGCTAACCGCCCCAATGCAGTGGGCCCACATGGAACCCCTTCACTTTAAACGCCACCTCTGCACCATCCGCCACATGGGATGGACCATCAATAACAATGGCGCTGTGCAGGGAAAGGGACGACACAGAGCCCACTTCATGAATAGAAAACAAGACGACCACCCCAGAAAGACATACTCACTATGGCCCCAAACATCACTAGAATCAACTACCTAGATGCTTTGGACATCCCCTATGACCTAGCTACACAGAAGGCAATATGGAGGCTGAAGCACCATCCATTCCTCCAGCTAAGGTTAAGAGCCAACACCTGGTGCTGCCTAAGAAGGACCTATAGAACGGCGGACCACACCCACTCCCTCTATGCAACCTGCACAGTATGTGGAGGGGATGGCACCCTGCACCACCGCCTCAAAGCATGCACCCCACCTAGAGACATATGGCGGGAAGTTGCGCGCCTGCTTAGGATCCAAGACGACCAGGAACTCTCTATCTCAAGGAGCCTCCTCACACTCCAGCTCGATTCCCCAATATCACTTACCCTCCACTCCCTAATGGTGACCATCGCAGTGTGGACAATCCATACCATTGCTTTGTCACGTTCAAGGGTACTGTAACAACCATCCGTGGGGCAATCAGTAGGTTCCACGTTCACTTACTGGAACACTTCCAAGCCTGGTTTTGGGTACATGAAGCCAAGGCAACAAAAACTCATAGAGTTATGGTTCCCACTCTGGTTCCTCCAAACGGACCCCTTCCTCCACACCTGCTCCATAACAGGGGAAACCCCCTCAGAGTAGCGCACCAACCCCCATACCTGGTGGTACCAGCTGGCAACAGGGGTAACCTGTATACCCTGGGGTGCCCAATACTTTCTAATCCTCGCTATTCTTCACTCCCCCCTTCCTACACACACATTGGTACTGCCCATCCCCTGGTCAGCTTGCCTCGGTTAAATAAAATAAAGTCTGTTTCTAATATATATTCACTGAAAGAATTATACAAAAAGTGTATAGAAAGATTTGCAGTATAAAATATGTATATATAGCCTGCTAGTTTGCTTAGGTAGCAATAAATATTTCCATTTAAGTAAAAGTGTTAGCAAACAAGCTCCTATATTGTAGCAAGCTTGTATTGTGCTTCTTTGTTTATTACCATTATTTTTCCTTGAATTTTTTTTTGCATAAACTTCATCTTGATAGTCTAAAACATTTTAGAAGTAAGCTAAATGATCTATTCTCCAGGATTTGGGAGATTTTCAACATATTATGCATAACCCCTAGGTTTCATTTCTAAAATTTTTAAACACAAAGTTTAACTTAGGACTTAGTTACCCAAGAAGGCCAATAAAGAAGATTAGTTATTAAGGGATCAAATACCTAACCTTCACCACTTGAGAGTGTCTAAGTAACTAAAAAATTGTTTATTCTCTTATAGACTTATGTAGTTTATAAAATAAGATTTTGTTTCTCTTCATTTCAACATAACTACACCTAAATTTTATAGAATTTCTATAAAGAATCAGAAGATGTGGCATTTCTAAAATTAATTAGTTTAGTTCCTGTCAGCTCAACAGGCTATGTTAATTATATGCTGCACAGTTTGGTTAATTAAGGCCATTTGAGAGTCACTGTAAGGATGTCCTTTACAAACCGGTGATCCTTGTAAGCAGGATTACCCACCATCACCATATTATGTCATGAGCAAAGCCTGTCACAGTCCATAATGAGCTGAGAATGCCCTGCCTTTCACAGGACATACTCAGGCACTCTTGATAACATATGTCAATATAATTCTGGTATTAGTTGCTTTGTACAGAAAGATAGTAGTAATTGGTCAATAAAGGCCAAGAGTTGACATGATAACTTTACTGATACTACACGTGTAACATATGCTATTTTATCTTAGTGCTTTTAGAGCATGGTATGTTGGTCAGGTTGTGAGGTGAAAATGTTATGGAGGAAGTATCATTGGATCTTGTAAAGATTTTGTATACCACCTTTAAATTGAGGATAAAATTCTAGGGAATTAGCTGTGTCTACTATCTTATATCTTGGTAGCTTAAAATTTAGAACAAAGCTTATAAAAGGAAAAGGCCAAGAAAAAATTTTATTTTATTTTATAAAAGATAGACATTAATCATGGGAAACTTGAGAGGTTTCTGGATTTTACATTCAAATTGGATCTGGGAACTTGAAAAAAATATTCTATATATAAAACAATCTTAAGTTTGCCACAGCAAAGTAAATTTTGTAATGAGTAAAAAAATTTTATTTAACTGAGGTAAGCTGACCAGGGATAGACATTACCAAATATATGTGAAACTAAGAGAATAACTAAGAAATATAAAAATTGGGCACCCCAGGGTACTCAAGTTACCCCTGTTGCCAGCGGGACTGCCAGGTATGGGGGGTTGGTGCACTACTCTGAGGGGGTTTCCCCTGCCATGGAGCAGGTGTGAAGGAAAGGGTCTGTGTGGAGGAACCATAGTGGGAACCATGATTCTATGAGCGCTTTTTGTCTTGGTCTCATATATACATAGAGACAGGCTTGGAATTGCTCTAGTAAGTGGACATGGAATCTGTTAATAATCCCATGAATGGTTGGGACTGTGCCCTTGAACGCATCTAATGCAATTGTGTGTATTGTCCACATTGCAATGAGTATTATTAGGGAGCGGAGGGTAGATGGGATTGGTGACTCAATCTGAAGCGCAAAGATACTCTTTGATATCAAGAATCCTGTTGTAACGAGTGAAAAGTTAAATCATGTTTATGTTTGAAGTAATTTAATTTTTTCTTACCATTGACTTCAAGTTGGGGCAAGGAATTTGAGATAATATAAAATTTTAGTGTGTCTGAAATTATCTGATAAAGTCAATGGTTGGTCAGATAAAGTACTAAGAAAATATGAATTTGATAATTTTAAACTGACACCAATAAATTTTCATTTATTGGAGGGCATGTGACTCTTGATTTAGAGCTTCAAGAGAGTCCTTCATCAGAGCTCTAAGGGTTTAAAACATTATAGCTTGAATATGGCGTTTAAATTGAACCTTTAATTATAATCAACATTAATGATCTCAAGTCTAGTAATGTTTGACATTATATTTTACTAAACTATTTTATGAAGTTGAATTCCCAGTTTTTATATATGTTAGGCAGGCTCTATCATCAGCCTTAAACAAAATTACAGCTCCTGGGGGTGCTTCCTTATTTCTTTCTAAAGTACTCAATGCTAAGCTCACTTTTTTAAAAGTTCTCTCAGTGTCAGGATCAGGCTTATGCATATTGTCAGATTCTGGTGATTGGCTAAAAATTGAACCTTCAATAACCATCATATTGGGGCAATTATCCCTTCAATGCTTGAGCTAAAAAATATACTCTCACCTCAAAAGCCTATTGCAATTATATAATTCAGGCCAAATATCTCAATGTCAATTTATCAAGTATTTTATCTAAGCACTTGGGTTGAATACGCTCACATATTATGGCTGATTTCCTATGCATCAAATCTTGGCAATTGGTCCCTATTATTGGGAACACAATCAACTAAATTTTATACTATATCATTTGAGACTGACCTGAAATTAACATCTAAAAATACCATGTCCATCGAACAAACAAAAAATGTAATCAATTTTCTGCCCTAGGGAGAAATTAGTATATCAATCAGCATAATCAGCATGATAGCACTTGTCCATAAACCGTCCAAAAGGGAGTGCCTAATGCTATCAAGGGATAGGCCTGCTGACGTCCCAATTAGGGGTACATCATCTACTTTAATCAAGACAAGGATTTCACAGAAGGTGTATGTCATCAGCATTATGACAAAACTCAAATCAAGAAGATCCTAGGACAATTTTGCATGCTTTTATCACAATTTTTGTACCTGAAATCCTCCTGATTTTGAGAGTGTTTTGCCACCAATGATTCTAAGAAACGGTTTCAGTCATATAAGTTCAAGGGCTGAACTAAGGTGGTAAAATATCTGTTAAAATTTTGTACTTAGTGTCCAGGAGATGCCCTAGAGGTATAAATACCAGCGCCTGGCCTAATGACTAATTATCAAATAAATACCTTCTAATAGAAGCTATTTATTTCATCTCTTTTCAGTTTTCTCATCTGAATCTTTTCTTTGGAGAAGTTTCAATAAACTGGAAGGACCAAATACCCAGTTCATATTGAAACCTGCCTCATAAGAAGTTCCCAAATATGTTAGGAAAAATACGCCCAAAATTGATCAGAAGCGTCAGGGCTATGTTAATAGGCCTAGTGATTTATGAACGGTGAATATACCATAAGCCACTGGCTATATTGAGGATCATCCGGTGGAACTATAACCCAAATAAGCATTCAGGATACTAATTTTTAAGCGAGCAATCCTCAGATTTTGACAACTGGTGCTCACTAAAAACTGGTGACACTCTCTAAAATGGATTCAAGTAACCAATTCCTGGAAAACTAGGCCATACTTAAAAGCACATTGTGATGAAATCTACTGACAAGGACATCTGGTTTATTTTCCAGTCACTAAGGCTCTAAAGCTGGTACCTCCTACACCAAAGTCTTGTCAAAGTAGGGGAGCTCATATAGCAAAACTGGTCATCCCAAATAGGGATGAGTAAGATGCCTTGAACAACAAGCTTTTCAAAATTTTGGACGGTTGTGTTGAGATTGAAGGACAGAAACACTGAAATTACTCAGGAAATTTGAGAACTCAGAATGCAATTATCAACTACAAATTCCTGAGTAGACAGTATGGCAAAGACATTAATAGCATAATGTCCAATCAAGCTTTAGTCGAAGAAAAGCATGATAACCTCAAAAAACAAAGTGGCCAATGCTCACCCAGCTTTTAAAAATAAAAAATGGGAAAAAGCTATGTCCATTCAGCCAAAGAACAGTTTGGAAAAAACAATTAAGAACTGAATTCAAGTATAAGAATCTAGTAGTTTAGAGCAATATCATGGAACTAAATCATCAGAAATTGACACCAATGCAGAAACTGATATTCCAAACATCTGTTCTATGCCTAGAGTACTGGCATCAATCCTGACTCCAGATACTCCCCAAAGGGAAAGAGGGCTGATTATGAGTGATAATACACCAAGACGTTCACAGAGAAGTACAACCCCTATTCCTGAAACAGGGCGAGATGAAAACAAACCATTAAATTTACCAAAGTTTGATAAGGATGGAAACGTCCACTCTTTCCTCAAGTTATTTAATAAAAGCAATGAGAGAAGCATCATACCATGAAAAAGGATCAGCACTGATTCATTCACTTGATACCCATAGCTGTGACCTCGTTATGTTCTATTTAGATGAATAATGGTCCTATATGGATGCCAAAAATGCAATAACAAAACAGTTTGGAGGGCCTGAGAAATTAGAAACTCAAAAAAGAGAGCTTCTTACTATTAAATTCAAACAGAACGAGACTATTAAGGATTTTGCGGATAGATTTTTCCATGAGGCACAAGTTCTGCATGGGTGCAATGCAATAGATAAGTTTGATGCCAAGATTGAGAAGAGCACGCAATTATGCCCTTCCGTGAAATGTACAATGTCATGTTGCCTGCATTTATGGAAGCTTGGAAATACATAGCTTACCAATTACTTATGAAGCTGTTCCCATAATTTCAATACCTCTAATCAGACCAAAGATCAGCAAAAATCCTGAATTATGGGCCAAAAAAGCAACACTATGTCTGACCAGGGGAAAAATTTCCAAAATATGAACCAGAAGTTTGAGCAAAAGCAGCAAACAGGGCCGATTACATGCCACAAATGTGGTCAACAAGGGCATTTTGCTAGACAATGCTACAGATGGTCCAACAAAAAGCTTGGGGTCAACTTTGCTCTAGCTATCAACAGCGACATTAAGGCGGTAAAAGAGCAGGTGGAGTAGAGGCGGAATGCTCTAACTCCACCGATTTTCAAACCATTTTATCAGACCCTGGTGACTCTTTAGGGCTGAAGATGTTGCTGAAAATAATTATACCCATATTGTGGCTAATAGTTTCATGATGGTCACTACTTGGGCCGCAGCAAAAGCAACTAAACCCTTGAAAATAACCAAAGAAGTTAAAGCAGAATTATCAAAACCTTACGCAAAGCAAACTATTTATCAGGGTTTGGAACTACAACACAGATGTTCAACCGATCTACATAAGCTTAACAACGTTCAAGTAGCTATTCCCATTAAGAATTTAGCAGTTAACTTCCCAGATATTTGCTCAAGCCTGAAATCACTCCTGGAATTGGGCAACAGTCACAGCATTCATGCAATAAATACCTCTGAAAACTACTCTGAATGTACTTATGTGGACATAGCAGTGAATAAGGTGCAAGTTTGGGGCATTGTCAATAGTGGCGCTCCTATCAATATAGTCAGTACAAAGTTGGTTTGAAAACTATAGTTGCACCTGTTGTTTCCCACTGCCATGAATATGGAACCTCTGGAGCACATACAACTAAAGCTCTGGGCGCCTACAGTACCCTACCTCTCAGATTTGGATCTATTGTAGTAACAGCACCTGCTATAGTATTGCTGAATATGAACTATGATATCCTAATCAGGACTGATTTCCTAAGAAAATATGGAGTTGTTACCAATTATAAGGACAATACTCTCACCATTCTTGTCCAGGCTATTCCACTTTACTATAACCGTGATAAGGCAGTTGAGAAAAAGAAACCCAGCCTATTCATAAATCTGGCCTACAAAGATGGAATTGTCCCAATTGAGTATGTCAAAGCATGGTTAAAGATACAAACGCTACCCAATCAGATTGATGAGTCAAATGGCATTCCACTTTGATCAAATCAGACCATCACTATACCATCTGGAGAACAAGTAATCGTCCTGACAGGACTAACAATTAATATCCCAGAAGGACTTTATGGTGAAGTATATCAACAATGGTCTAAATCTCGATTTGAACCAAACATTGCCCCTGGTATAATTATTCTGGGCCACGTAAAAAACATAACTTATGTGCAAACCTGCAAAATTGGCCCATTTCCATTAGGTGACATCAAACAATCGCTTTTCTTCATCTGTTCCCTACCACAGAAATTCACTAATTCCATGAGTTCAGAACTTTTGTCAAATTAGGGCTCCCCAATAAGGACCAACTCAGCATAAATAATGTTGTCCCTATGGCCGATTTAAGCAACCTGACTAACTCTGAGAAAGGTCAAGTTCAGGAGTTATCTTTAAATATTATGAAATATCTGCATAAGATGATTTTGACTTGGGATGTGCTAATAGTGTCATCCACAAAATTGATACTGGAGATCATAAACCTATTTGATTACGCCCAATTAGATGCTCAAAATTATCAGAAGAAGTATCCAAAGAGATTAAGGAACTCCTAAATTGTGGCATGCTAGTCCCTTCTAAAAGTCCATGTGTAGCACCAATTTTAATAGTGAAGAAAAATAATTGAAGCAACCAATTAGTCATTAATTATTGGAAGTTAAACAAATTACAAAGAAGGACTTGTACCCACTGCCACAAATCAATGATGCCTTGGATAGGCTTGGGGCACAAAGTTCTTCTTGGTAATGGACCTTATCAGCGGATATTGGCAAATCGAGCTTCCCAAAGAGGAGCGAAAGAATTGTGCAATAATACTCCAAGAGGGACTATTACAGCCGATAAGAATGCCTCAAGGGCTCTGAAATGCCCCAGCTACATTCCAACGGGCAATGGACACAATCATGGGAGATTTAAAGTTGCCTTGTGTACTAGTGTACCTTGACAATATCAACGTTTTCAGCCGCACTTTTGACGACCACCTGTAACATTTAGAGGATGTTTTTGGAAGGCTAGCTGCTGAAAACTTAAAAATCAAGCCCAGAAAATGTCAGTTTTTCAAAGACCAACTGAAATACCTCAGATTTGCGATTGATAAAGTGGTTCTTCAGCCCCAAAACATCTAAGTTGGATGCCATCTCTAAAATGAAATGGTCTGAATCCAAGTGTAATATTCAAGTATTCCTAGGCATGATTGGGTACTTTCATCAAATTTATTACCGACTTCAAACAACTTGGAGAGCTGCTTTTCTATCTGCTTAAAGATAAGGTCCCATTTGGCTGGACTCCAGCTTGCCAGGATGCATTTGACCAACTTCATTCGGCCCTATTAAGCGCGCAGTTCTTTGATACCCAGACTTTGATTGCAAATTTATTGTACAAACTGATGCATCCTAAACAGCAGTGGGGGCCATGTTATCCCAAGTTGGAGAAGATGATGAAGAACATCCAGTTGCCTTCGCTAGTCAGACCTTAAATGTTCATGAAAGGGTTCTACATGGTGATGGGACAAGAATGATAAGCCATCATATATGCTTGTAAGCAATTCCAGGTCTACCTTCATGGCACTAATTTCAAAGTTGTTACCAATCATGCTTCCCTGAGATAGTTAAACAACTTGAGAGAACCTGAGGGACAATAAGCCCGCTAGGAATTGAAGCTTCAAGCTTATGACTACACCATTGAGCATCGAGCTGGGGCAAAACACCAAATGCCAACTGTCTATCCTGACTACCCACCATTGCAACACTTAGTCAGGACACTGATGAGTTGCTTATGAAAATGATTAGCGGAAAGTATCAAGATGAGCCTGAATCCGTCCAAAAATATTATCAGATCTACAAAAAAATACACCATTGAAAATGGGACACTTTACAAGATCGTCAAGTACAAAAAGTACATTTTTCCAAGACTATCAGCCTAAACTGACCTAATAATGGCAGCGAATAAGGCCATATGGCATGGCGGATTCAAGAAGATAAAAGAGCATCTGAAGCAATTCTACTACTGGGAGTCAATGCATTTCAACATCCAAAAATGCTAGAATGCTGTTCAGGGTGCCAAGGCGAAAAACATTTCAAAAAAGCACATCTTACCAGCTTGTTCAGCCCAACTTTTCCTGGCACACTGTATCTATCAACGTTGTTGGCTCACTTCCAACAAGCAATACAAAGGCCAAGTACATAATCGTAGCCATTTACCAATTGACCAAATGGGTCAAGGCCAAGGCTATCTGAGAAGCTGGAGCAGAAACCACCACCAAGTTCATCCTTGAAGACATCATCCATAAACAGGGAAGTCCCCAGTTTATTCTGACTGATAATGGAACCAACTTTACTGCCAATGTCCTTGCCAAGCTCAACCAACTAATGGGAGTATGAGGTGTGATTTCTGCCCCCTATCACCCCAAAACTAATGGGACTGTTGAGAATGCAAAAGGGACGTTGGTGAACATTATTAGGAAATTAACATCGGCCAAACCATCTAAATGGAGTACTTATCTAAGTTTGGCAGTCTTTGTCTACAATATCTCCTACCATTCTAACCAGGATGTATCCATTTCAAGCATTATATGGTAGACACTTGTCCATACCAATGCTGCTATATTTGGCCCTAGAGGATCCTGGCAAAAACACTTACCCTCAGTATGTTGAGAAGCTTGCGTATGCTTTAATCAAACTACAAGCTCAAGCCTTTGACAACAATTTTGCTGAGATAAAAGCCTGATATCAAAAGGACTTAGTGAATTGCTAAACACTGGCTGAATTTGAAGTCAACGACGAAGTTCTATTTTGCAACACCCACAGAATGGGCTGATTGAAAAAGTTAGATCACATCAGGGTCAGTCCATTCAAAGTGATTGAGAAATGTCTAAGTTCATATACACAATCAAGGGTATTGGGACTGGCCATATATACAACCAAGTCCATTCAAAATTCTTAAGAAGGTTTAATAAGTGGGCTGATTAAGAAAAGAAAAAAATGAAAAGAACACAAAAACAAAAGCAAAAAATATTTATATAATACTTTTATTCTAATTAATATTTTAGTTCACACTTGAGGTAGGTAGGAGGATCCAAAATCAGACATGAAGGCATTTGGCTGAAATTAACAATAATAGGATCATAGTTTTGACTCATTGGGCGTTCAGGCCAAAGTTAACAAATAGAAAACCCAAATCCATGCTCATCGGGCGTTTGGGCCAATAATAGCAGACCAACAAAAGCTAATAGGGAATCTTAGAACTTATGTTCAAGTCAAGAGGGGAAATGTCAGATTCTGGTGGTTGACCTGAAATTAAACTTTTGACAACCATCAGATTGGGCCAATTATCCCTTCAATGCTTGATCTAACTAATATACTCTCACCTCAAAAGCCTATTGCAATTATATAATTCAGGCTGAACATATCAATGTCAATTTGATCAAGTATCTTATCTAAGCACCTGGGCCAAATATGCTCACATATTATGGCTGATTTCCTATGCATCAAATCTCGGCAATTGGTCCTGATTATCAGGAAAACAATCAACTAAATTTTATACAAAATCATTTGGGACCAACCCATAGTTAACATCTAAAAATCCCATGGACCATCAGACGAACAAAAAACGTAATCAATTTTCTGTCCTAGGGTGAAATTAGTATTTCAATACGCATAATCAGCATGATAGCACTTGCCCATAAACTGCCCAAAAGGGAGTGCCTAATGCTATCAAGGGATAGGTCTGCTGACGTCCCAATTAGGGGTACATCATCTAATTTAATCAAGACAAGGATTTTACAGAAGGTGTATGTCATCAGCATTATGACAAAACTTAAATCAAGAAGATCCTAGGACAATTTTACATGCTTTTATCACAATTTCTGTACCTGAAATCCTCCTGATTTTGAGAGTATTTTGCCACCAATGGACCTAAGAAAATGTTTCGGTCAAATCAGCTCAAGGGCTGAATTGAGGTGGTAAAATATCTGTTAAAATTTTGTACTCAGATGTGGCCAGGAGATGTCATAGAGGTATAAATACCAGCGCTTGGCCTAATGACTAATTATCAAATAAATACCTTCTAATAAAAGTTATTTATTTCATCTCTTTTCAGTCTCTCATCTGAATCTTTTTTTTTGGAGAAGTGTCAACAAACTGGAAGGACCAAATAACCAGTTTGTATTAAAACCTGCCTCAGAAGAAGTTCCCAAATATGTTGGGAAAATTACGCACAAAATTGACCAGGGGCGTCAGGGCTATATTAATAGGCCTAGTGAGTTTCTGAATGGTGAATACACCATAAGCCACCGGCTATATTGAGGATTATCCAATAGAACTTCAACCCAAATAAGCATTCAGGATACTAATTTTTAAGCGAGCAATCCTCAGATTTTGACCCATAATATGGTATATATAATCTAAGTATGATTTAAAAAGCATTTACATTTGTGTGAGCAGGGTGGAGTCTCACTTTAGTCATGAAATTTATATTTTTGTGATTTAGTAGTTTATTAAAATTTTAAATTTCCTATATGATAGCAGAAAGTGTATGATGACTTATGGAGCACACCCTTGTCCAAGAACAAAATGATTCTCTGACAAGCAAAGTATTGGCTTCAACAGAATTAAAAAACCCTTATTGGTTTTTGTCCCATATATGCCACTATTATTAAGATTTTTTATCTAAAACTTCTCAGCTTCACCAATATTGTGGAGCTATGTATTAGAAGATTTAGATGAACGGAAATGTTATTTTTGGAAATTCTAGATTCTTTAGGGGGATATATAATCCTAGTAAAGTGTCATCTAAGAGGTTATGGCTATGCACTTTTACTTTAAAAGGGTTTATAATGGCAAATTTCTGTGGTAACAACTATAGTGTGCTTTACCATCATGAAACTAAGAGGGAAAATAAAATAACATGCAAAATTAAAGACATGTTAGAATTTTAGAATAAGTAACGGATTAAAATTTATCAATATTCATATCTGGTGCATAGGAGCTGTTAAATCCTGGGGATCACTTTCTTGATACATTAATTTCTGCATGTCTAGTCAGGAAGAAGCTCAGCCAAAAGAGTCTCAATTTAGCCAATGTATTATGGTACTTTGGTTGTTTGGAAGCTCACTAGGCTTATTTTAATTAATCTGACTCTTCTAGTCAATATTGGGTTTATTTTTCCTATAAATTTGGGAACTTCTACCAAGGCAGGTAAGGATACAAGCTGAGGAATATGAAATGCCAGTTTGTTAACGCTATTTAAGAAAGACTTCTGATAGTAAATCAGATAAAGATATTTAAAAAAGTATATCTTTATTTAAGAGATATTATTGGATGATCATTCATTAGGCCAGGCGCCTGTATTTATACCTCTAGGACATCTCCTGGCCACATATCGAGCATGAATTTTCTGCAGATAATTATTTTCCACCTCAGTTTGGCCCTTGAACTGATACAATCATGACCTATTGGTATGACTATTGGTGGCAAACTACTCTCATATTAATAAAGACTTCAGGGGTAAAAATCGCAATATGAACATGCTAAATTGTTCTTGGACCAGCCCATTTGTGTTTTGTCATATAGCTGACAAAGTACAACTTCTGGGCTTTTTGGCATAAATTTTTAATTAATGATGTACCCCTAATTGGGATGTCAGAAGGCCTCTCTTGATAGCACTAAGTACTCCCATTTGGGAAGTCCATGTGCAAGTGCTATTGTGCCAATTACAAGGATTGACATGCAATAATTTTCATAAAGTAAAAATTGGTTACAACATTATGATGTCAATATTATTATTCTATTTAGACATGGGATTTTAAAGGTTATTTTCAAGATTAATACCCAGACCATTTCTTAAGATGAATGGTTGATATTGCTTCCAACTAGTCAGGACTAAATGCTAAGGTTTTTGCAACTAAAATTAGCCTAAATATGCAAGGATATTTGGCCCAAGCTTTCAAGAGAATAATCAAATTTACTTGATGTTGAGATCTTTGGCCCAAGCTGTCAAGCGGATAATTAGATTTATTGACATTAAGATATTTGGCCCAAGCTGTTAATTGGATAATTAAATTAAGTTGGCATTGAGATATTTTGCATGCGCTGTAAAGTGGATAGTTAAATTAACTAGTTGTTGAAATATTCAGCCTGAGCCATATAATAATAAATTGGCTTTAGTTGAGAATCAGAGTAATTGGCCTAAGTTTTGAAAGAATAATAAGCCTGATTTGTTGGTGTCAAAGGGTTTTATATTTCAGTCAACCACCAGAATCTGACATTTCCCTCCACTTGACTTGAACATAAGCCCTAAGATTCTTGATTAGCCTTCATTATCCTTCGTCATTCTTTAATTTCAGCCCAAATTGCAATAGAAGTCAGCCAAGTGCATAGCCTTAACTTCAGCCCCAATTGCCAATGAATCTGGAGTTGGATCCCCTCCACATCCTCAAGTGTGAACTATAGTATTAATTTGGTTATTTATATTACTAGCATCCAGATACCCATGCTTTGCTAAGGTGTTTATAGCTTACCAGATGATTTTAAATTATTTTAGTTATTATAATGGTAGATAATCATTATTAAGCTCAGTAGCCATTAAACCTGTCAACTATTTCAACCTCCAACCACTTAGCCAAAATAATTAAGCCTGACAAATTAGCTAAACTATCAATCATTTATCTTAAAACTATTGAGCCCATCAAATCAACCAAAAAATGAGCCACCACTCAGTGAAAACCAATTGTTGAACTTACAAAAGAGCCAAAAAACTACCAACTACTTATCAAAACCTATGAGACTATCAAATTAGATAAATATGAAAATGTCCAGATAAATTGCTGTATATTTATCATTAGAAACTATATGTTTTGGATATTTTAAGTTATAAATTTTATTTGAGGTGGGCTGACCTGAGGATGATACTGCACCGGTTAAGGGGAAATCAAATGAATGGAAAAGGAGGCTAAAACCCAGAAAACCTCCATGCATGGCGTTTTATAGGCCAGGAACTCCATATACCGCCTTTGCTATTTGCTATCTCAGTTTGGGGCATTGGTGCGCAATGCCAACACAGTCATAATTGTCCCCTATCCAAAGTTCATCTACTGGGATCAAACTTGGGGATTCAGTGGTAGTAAGTCCATACTCTACCACTGGGGTATCCTCCCCTTATATGTTTTGGATATTTTATAGAATTTTTACTACTTATATGAATCTATTAAAAGAATATTACTATTCCCAAGCTTTATAAAGTAGCTGTGCAAAGTTTTGTAATTTTATAGTTATTTGATAATGAGACAATATATCCTATAAAAATTAGAAGCACAATGATACTTATGTAAAGAAAAGTTCAGGCTATTACTTGTTAAAACCCAGTTTATCAGATTTGTTTGTGGGTTTAAAGTTATTAGATGATCCTAATCAGTTCTTTTTATGTTGGTAGATGGCTACTGATAAAGTTAAAAAATCAAATTATATTGATTAAGTATAAAATCATCAACCACTCAGCCAAAATAATTAAACTTATCAAAGTAACTAAAACATCAACTACTTACCTGAAACCATTGAGCCCATTAAATCAACCTAAATCCACCAACCACCCAGCCTAAACCAATAAAAAAATTAAATCAACCAATCACTAACTCCTTTATTAAAACCTTTAAGCTTTATTAATCAACCCAAAACCACCAACCGCTTGCCAAAACCATTTAAACTATTAAATCAAACAGATATTAAACTTCTCAGCCATAACGATATACTGATTTCCATTATAGACATATAAAATTTTCACTTTTTACATACAAAACTTTTTATTTTACTATGAAAAAAAGCTGGCTTTGAGGTGCACATGAACCCCTCCCGTCCACCTATAGCCAAATTTTCAAAGCTCTAAAGCTGTAGTTTTAGCTGGGCATTGCGCACATACACATACACACTTACTTTTAATAGTATAGATACTTATTTTCTTTTATTTTTTTTTTTTTAGTACTAGATGGTACTTATTTTCTTTTATTTATTTTATCTTTTTTTATTTCTTTATCTTTTCCCTTTTATGCAATGCTCTTATTATATACTTAATTTTTTATAACTGTCCATCTTATAGAACCTTCTTAAGAATTTTCATGGACTTGGTTATATATATGACTTGTCTTAATATCCTTGATTGTGTATATAAACTGGGATGTCTTCTCAAACTATTTCAAATGACCCAACACAGATGCAATCTAACTTTTGCAATCAGCCCAATTTATTGGTGTTATAAATAAGAGCCTAATCATTAACTTTAAATTTGGCTAATTTGTAAAAATTCTCAAATACTTTTCATGTCAGGCCTTTTTCATGGTAAAACTTTTGTTAAAGGATTGAGCTTGCAGTTTGATTAAAGTATCTGCAAGCTTTTCAACGTATTGAGGATAACGGTTCTCACTGGATTCTTCTAGGACCAAATATAGTAGCAAGGTAGGGCTGGATGTCTTCCATTCAATAACTGAAATGCAACATCCTGGTTGCTGAATGATAGGAGATATTGTAGGCAAATACTGCTAAACTCAAGTAAATACTCCATTTATATGGTTTGGCTGATGTTAATTTCCTGATAGTGTTCACCAACATCCCATTTGTGCATTCAACTGTACCATTAGTTTCAGGATGATAGGGAGCAGAAAACACACCACATACTCCCATTAATTGGTTGAGCTTGATAAAGACATTGGCAGTAAATCTGACCCATTATTGGTAATTATAACTTGAAGACTTCCATGCTTATGGAGGATGTTTTCAAAGATGAACTTGGCTGTAGTTGCTGCTCCTGCTTCCTGAATAGCCTTGGCTTTGACCCATTTAGTCAAGTGGTCGATAGCTACAATAATGTACTTAGCCTTTGAATTGCTTATTGGAAGAAAGCTGAAAACATCAATAGATATGATGAAACATGCAAACTTGGGCCAAACAAGATGATAAGATGTTCTTTTTTGAAATGGGTTCTTGCCTTGAAACTCTGTACAGCATTCTAGCATTTCTTGGATTTCAAAATGCATTGACTCCCAATAGTAGAATTGCTTCAGATGCTCCTTTATCTTTTTGAATCCATCATTCCCTATGGTCTTATGGGAAGCCAAAATAATGTCTTTTCAGGCTGATGGTCTTAAAAAATATACTTCTTGCCTCAATAATCATGTAAAGTGTCCCATTTTTGATAGTTTTATATTGTCATAGATCTAATAGATTTTTGATGGATTTAGGCTCATCTTTGTACTCTCCACTGATCATTTTCTTAAACAACTCATCAGTGGCCAGACTAAGTGTTGCAATAGTGGGCAGATGGGAAAGGCAATCAGCATTTTTATGTTTTACCCTAGCTCAATGATCAATTTTTAGTCATAAGCTTATAGCTTTAATTAGGGGCTAATCAGCCCTCAGGCTCTCTTAAGTTGTTCAGCTATCTTAGGGATGTATTATCAGTAACAACTTTGAAATGCATTCCATGCAGGCAGACCAAAATTTCTTGCAAACATATATGACAGCTAAGCATTCTCGTTCTGTCACCATGTAATTTCTCTTATGAACAACTGAGGTCCAACTAGTAAAGTCAACTGGATTTTCTTCACCATCTTCCACGATCTGAGATAATAAGGCCTCCATTGCTGTTAGTGATGAGTCGGTCTGGACAATAAATTCACATTTAAAGTCTGGATATCAAAGAACAGGCGCAACCAATAGTGCCAATTGGAGTTAATTAAATGAATTTTGGCAAGCAGGAGTCCAGTCAAATGGGACCTTATCTTTAATTAGATATAAAAGTGGCTCTCTAAGTTGTGCAAAGTCAGCAATAAATTGGCAATAGTACCCAATCATGCCTAGGAATATTTGAATACTGCACTTGGATTTGAGCCATTTCATTTTGGAAAATGCATCCAAACAGAAGGTTGGGGCCAAAGACTTACTTTGTCAATCGCAAATATGAGTATTCCAGCTGATCTTTGATAACTGACATTCTTTGGGATTGGTTTTTATGTTTGCAGCTACTAGCCTTCTGAAAACCCCTCTAATTGTTCCAGGTGGTCGTCAAAAGTGCGGCTGAAAACGTTGATACTGTCAAGGTACACTAGTACACAAGGCAACTTTAAATCTCCCAGGATTGTGTCCATGGCCCTCTGAAAGGCAGCCGGAGCATTTCAGAGCCCTTGAGGCATTCTTGTCAGCTGGAATAGGCCCTCTTGGGTTATGAATGCAAATTTTTCGCGCTCCTCTTTAGGAAGATCTACTTTTCAATATCCTCTAATAAGGTCCATTGCTGAGAAGAACTTCACCTCTCCTAGACTGTTCAAGGCATTGTCAATTTGTGGCAGAGGGTATGAGTCCTTCTTTATGACGTTGTTTAACTTCTGGTAATCAATAAAACTTGGTTGCAATCATTTTTCTTCACTATTAAAATTGGTGCCGCCCAAGGACTTTTTGAAGATACTACATGCCACAGTCGAGGAGTTCCTAATTTCCTCGAATAAAACTTATTCTGATGATTTTAAGCATCTGACCAAGCGTAAATAAATTGTTTTAAGATCTCCATATCAATATTGTGGATGACACCCTTAGCACATCCCAAGTCAAAATCATCTTGTGCAAATATTAATTGATATTTAAAAATTAACTCCTGAGCTTGGCCTTTCTCAGAGTTGGTTAGGTTGCTTAAATTGGCCATAGGGACAACATCATTTATGCTGAGTAGGTCCTTATCAGGGAGCCCTAATTTGACAAAAGTATTAAACTTATAAAATGGTTGAATTTCTGTGGTAGACAACAGATGCGGAAAAACGATTGTTTGATGTTGCTTGATGGAGATTAGCCAATTTTGCAGATTTGCGCACAATTTTTGAATTTCTCCATGGACAGGAATGATGATACCAGGGGCGACGTTTATCTTGTATTGAAATTAGACCATGGTTGATATACTTCACCATAAAGTCCTTTTTAAATGTTACTTGTAGTCCAGTCAAGATGACTACTTGATCTCTGGATGCTTTAATAATGCGCTGATTTGACCAAAGTGGGATGCCCTTTAACTCATTGATCTTGGTGGGTAGTGTTTTTTTTGACCGTGATTTGACATACTCAATTGGGAATACTTCGTCTTTGTAGGCCATATTTATGAATAATATGGGCTTCTTTTTCCTAACTTCTCTATCCTTATTATATTAAAGTGGGATAGCATGGATGAGAATTATGAGAGTATCATCCTTATGATTAAAAAAAACTCAATATCTCCTTAGAAAATCAGTCCCAATTTGAATATTATAGTTCATATTCATAACACTATGGCAGGTGCTGTCACTACAATAGATCCAAACTTGAGAGGTAGGATACTGTATGCATCCAAAGATTTAGTTAAATGTGCTTTAGCTGTAACATATTCCTGATAGTGGGCAACATAGGGCGCAACTTTTGACTTTTTAATCAATTTTGTGCTGAATACAAATAAGGGCACCGCTATCAATGATGGCCTGAACTCACACCTTGTTTACTGCTATGTCCACATAAGTACATTCAGAGTAGTTCTCAGAGGTATTTAAAGTGTGTTTACTGTGATTGCTGCCATACTCCAGATATGATTTCAGACTTGAGCAAATATCTGGGAAGTCCTCTGCTAAGGTCTTCATGGGAATGGCTAAATTGTACATTGTTAAGTGAAGTAGGTCAGTTGAACATCCAGGGTATAGGTACAAACCCTAATCAATATTCTGTTTTGTATAAGGTTTTGACACTTCTTCTTGGGCTTCTTTGGTAAATTTTAAGGATTTAGTTGTTTTTGCTTTGGCCTGAGTAGTGACCATAAGGACATCACTAGCCACAATATGGTGGAGGTTGTCTTCAGCAATATCTTTGGCCCTAAAGAGCTTGCCAGGGTCAGGTGGAGTAGTTTGGTAAACATTGGTGGAGTTGGAGCATTCTGCCTCTACTCCACCTTCTCTTTTTCAGCCTCTCTGTCACTGTTGATTTCTAAAGCAACGTTGACCCTAGGCTTTTTGTCTGACCGTCTGTAGTATTGGCTAGAAAAAACCCCCTTTTGACCACTGTTGTTGCATGTAATTGGCATTAGATGCTGTTTTGCTAAAACTTTTTTTGGTTCATAGTTTATGAATTTTCCTTTTGGCTGGACATAGTTGTGCTTTTTGTACCAAAAATTGGAATTTTTGCTGGCCCTTGGGCCAATTAGGGGTATCAAAACTGTGGAAACAGCTTCTTAAGTAATTGGTAAGCTCTTGAGTTTCCATTTCTCCATTGAATACAGGTATCATGACATAGTGCAAGTCACGTTAGGGCGCGACTGCATGTTCCATTGCAATCTTAGCGTCAAACTTATTTAATGAATTGCACCTGAGCAAGACTTGTGCCTCATGAAAAATCTTTCCACAAAGTTCTTGATAGTCTCAATCTGATTAAAATTAATACTAAGAAGCTCTATTTTTAGATCCACTAATTTTCCAGGCCCTCCAAATTGTTTTGTCACTGCAAGTTTAGCATCCATATAGGAACAATCTTCACCCAAATAGGGCATAACGAGGTCACAGATATGGGAATTGAGTGAGTTGATCAGTGCTGATCCTTTTGCATGGCCTGATGCTCCCTGCGTTGCCTTTTCAGTTATCTTAAAAAAAGAGTAAGCCTTCCCATCCCTATCAAATTTTTGCAAGTTCAATGGTTTAAAGTCATCTAGTTCTGTTTTAGTCATAGGGGTTGTACTTCTCCTTGAACGTCTTGGTGTATCATCACTCATAATCAGCCTTCTTTCCCATTGGGGATTAACTGGAGTCAGGATTGATGCCAAAACTCAGGCATTAGACGGATGTTCAAAATATTAGCTTATGCATTGGTGCTAATTTCTTATGATTCAATTCCATGATATTTCTCTGAACTACTAGATTCTTATACTTGAATTCAGTTCTTAATTGTTTTTTAACAAATTGTTTTTTGGACGAATGGGCAGAGATTTTTTCAATTTCTTTACTGTCAAGACTGGGTGAGCATCGGCAGCTTTGCTTTTTGAGGGATTCAAATTCTTTTTTAAGGTTGTCATGTTACTTTTTTAATAAAGCTTGATTGGACTTTATTCTTTTAATATCTTTGGCCATACTATCTACACGGAAATTTTCAGTTGATAATTGCATTCTGAGTTCCCAATTCTACTGAGTAATTTCAGTATTTCTGGCTTGCAATCTTGACACAACAGTACAAATTTTTGAAACTTCTTCTTTGATTTGAGCATCCTCCTCATCCCTACTTGGGACGGCTGGTAATGCTGCAATGTCTTTGATGTTTTTTTCACAATACCCAGCTCTGTCTAAACACAATTCTCAAATGTTAATGTGCTTTGAATTTAAGTCCATGTGCTCTCTTTTGCTGTTCTGGCCTGCATGGTGAGTTGTTCTGTCTGAGATAATAGGAAATCAGGATGAGTTTCCAGTTTTTGCCAGCAGTATTCATGTTTTGTACCCAATCATGCAATAGCCCATGGTGAGAAAGAACTTCTGCAACTATCTTTGGGACTAATTCGTTTAGTAGCTCCTAGATGGTATTTTATCTCAAATGAGCTTCACTGGCTAGTCCTGTATTATCCACAATTGCTTTTTGGACTTCAAAAAGACTATAAATTTAATTTTTTTTCCAGTAAAGCATTTTTGGAAGATTGTTCCTCCCATTGTACATGGCAGATTTCCTTGAGTTCCAGATTTTGTCTACCAAGGATTCGCTGGGTATTCTTGATTGAGGGTTAGGCAAAGTTAACCAGGAATTCATTAGTTGTCTGACTGTCTGTGAGACATCTGGAAAGAGATGCCATACTAGCATCACAGTACATCATGTATATATTCATCTTGATGCCTGATCTTTGAGGTAATAGAACAGTACAAAGGAAGGATTTTTTTTGAATACCAATTTTAAAACCTGATATAAAGTTTCTATAATAGCTTTTACGCTTTTAGATGTAAGATCAATTGTGCTTGTTGTATCTGCATGAGCTCCCCCACTGTGATAAGATCCAGGGGTGGGAGGTACCTGCATCAGAGCCTTGGCGTCTGGTAGTAAAGTAATTGGAAAGCCTTGTTACTAGTTTACATCTCGTTGTCAATATCTCTTCTGGCTGAATCTGCCATTAATTGGTTGTTTGGGTCCATTTCAAAGAGTGTCACCGATTTTGAGTGAGCACCAGTTGTTAAATTCTGAGGATTGCTCACTTAATAAATTAATTTCTGCATGACTAATTAAGAAATTTGCTGAAAAGATCCTTGATTTAGCCAGTGTCTTAAGTACATTGGCTATTTGGTCGCTCACTAGGCTTATTTGAATTAATCCCACTCTTCTGGTCAATCTTGGGTTTTATTTACCTACAAATTTTTTAACTTCTACTGAGGCAGGCAAGGGTACAAGCTGAGAATTCTGAAATGCCAGCTTGTCAACACTATTCAAGAAAAGACTTCTGATATAAAACAGACAAAAAGATAAGTAAAAATATACCTCTATTTAAGAGATTTCATTGGATGATCATTCATTAGGCCAGGCGCCTGTATTTATACCTCTAGGACATCTCCTGGCCACATATCGAGCATAAAATTTTTCGCAGAAAACATTTCCACCTCAATTTGGCCCTTGAACTGATACAATTATGACTTATTGCTATGGCTATTGGTGGCAAACTACTCTCATATTAGTAGAAACTTCAGGGGTAAAAATAGCAATATGAACATGCTAAATTGTCCTAGGACCAGCCCAATTTGCGTTTTGTCATACAGCTGACAATATATGACTTCTTGGAAAGTTTGGTATCAATTTTCAATAAATGATGTACCCCTAATTGGGACGTCGGCA
Source organism: Massospora cicadina (assembly GCA_022478985.1). Lineage (NCBI taxonomy): Eukaryota > Fungi > Entomophthoromycota > Entomophthoromycetes > Entomophthorales > Entomophthoraceae > Massospora > Massospora cicadina. The sequence continues at coordinate 142,840 of JAKSZP010004130.1, forward strand.
GGCCTCTCTTAATAGCACTAGGTACTCCCATTTGGGCAGTCCATGTGCAAGTGCTATTGTGCCAATTACAAGGATTGACATGCAATATTTTTCATAAGGTGGAAATTGATTACAACACTATGATGTCAATCTTATTATTCTATTTAAAAATGGTATTTTTAAAGGTTATTTTTAGTATCAATACTTAGACCATTTTTTAATATGAATGGATGATATTATCCCAACTAGTCAGGACTGTCAGACATTCTCCTTCTTGACTTTTGAAAAAGAATGTTGGAGGTAAAAATGCCCTCAAATCCACTATTACAATCAGCCAATTACATGCCCAATCTTCTAACAATACTATGGTTAATGAGGATATGAGTATCATCGGCCAAAAGACCCTGGCAGATTCTTGGTGGAACCCTACCCATCGGGAAAACCTGTTTTATAATCAAAATTCGCTTATTAAGGTAAAAACTAATAGTAGGATTGCTCTGACTCCTTGGCTGAATTCAGGGCGTCCATCACATGATTTCCCCTCAGCCACGTCCTGTTCCATACCAGTTCCACACAGGTTTGTTCTCCCTTGAAGTGAGAAGACTTTACCCACTGGTGATTGGGTGCAATTTATCAAATCATTACCACATGGGTTTGTTTTGCCTCAGAAAATTTTCCCTCATTCTGATAGGCTGAAAACCTATTTTTCCTAATTTGGACGACTAAGTTTTTCAATACTATAGCCCTAAATTCACAAGACCCCATGAATTGAACTAGAAAATAGGATATAATAGGATTGAATAAGGGAGTTTTTTTAGCTGTCCCTGCTTAAATAAAAGAAAGCATATAAAATTTTTACAAAGCATTTAGTATTACTTTTATTTTAAAGGCAAGTTTTATATATTTTAAGAAAAATTTGTGGCATCCATTGGTGGATCCCACAAACTGGTGCTTGCTATAGGGGCTCATCCTGTATACTTCAATAAAGTATAAAAGCAATGGAGAGTGTCACCTGTTGGGTGTGAAATGGAGAAGGAGCTAAAGATGATGATCAGATGGACAGCCCTACCCCTTTGACGTTTGGAGAAGAACGATTTGAGCACATAATTAATACCTGAGTCTCACCGTATCACCTGGCTGGCCACCAAAGCCATAAGGGATTTTACCCATGGCATCCTTAACCCTGGCGACATTGCATCCTGCAAACGAGTGTTGTTGGTAGAGGAATGCCACTTGTTTCTCTATAAGACTAGTGCCCTCCCAGAGACTTACAGCAGCTCACAAATTTGACCACCTATGTATGCAAGTTTGCTCACCCCGCTTTGGTCCATATGATGCATCTCTTAGCCAGCCATCACAAAGAGCTTCATCGACACCTAGATACCCATGCAGCTCTGAATTTAGCCTATAATAAATTGTACCAACTGACTTCTGAACACCTTGGAGCAGTCAGATCTGGTGTGGAAGCTAATTGCAAATTCATCACTCAGCTACATGACTGACTTGCTACCATGGACACTGGGATTGTGAAGTATGTCAAGGAGGCCATGAAGATCTTTAGGGATGAACTGAACGCTTCCACCACTAGCACTCGTTCATTGCTGGAGGAGTTTGCTAAAGAACTCAAAAAGCACAATGAGCAAATGCACTGGGACCTTCTAGCCCCCATCTCCGCCCCACGAGTTGAATATGAACAGCGTGTGGCTGTGGTGGAGTGACAGTTAACCCAGGCCTTTTCACGTGTTGATGAGCTCAAATGCCATCTGCTGCTTGAACCATCTAGCGCCACCTCCACCCTTACGGCCAAGGTTGTTCAGCTAGAAAAGGAGCTAGCTCTTAAAGCTTCATTTGAAAATACCAAATATTTGGCGTGTCGCCTGAATGAATGTGAAACCAAAGTGAAAGTGATAAAAGCCTCTCTGGAAAGCCCTGTGCTGTTGAAGGAAGTAGTTAGTTGATTAATGCAGGTTGAGAGGAAGTATGAGCAGATCAAGGATGGAGTAAAAGGGCCAAGCTTACACCCTCGTGATGATGAAGGGTGTAAACAAATGAAAGAAGAGTTGAAGAAACGCGTGGAAGCTGTGGAAGCTTCTCAAACAAACTTAATCTCGCTGGTGTCACAACTCCACTTCTAAGTCAATGCTTTGGAGAGCCAAGTGGAAGATCTTAAATCACAAACTGGGGATTGAAAGCTCAACTGAGACTATGTGAATCTGGGCCCCAAGAAGCCCTCTCCAAAATGAAAACCTGGCTCAAAGCCATGCAAGACCAGTTTGATCACCTCTCGCGCACCTTTGATCAGTTAAACTATCGCTCTGAAACTCCAGAAACTGAAGCTCCAGCTATTCATACCCTTACCAGGAATGATTTTAGTTTATTCAAACTGACGTTCAAAGGTAAGTTTATTCCCAGCGAGGGTAGCATTGCTTCATTTTTATATGTTTACAAAGCAGCTATGGAAGGGGCGACTGATCGTCAGAAGGCCAAACATATTCTTTCCTGTTTGGGCCGCATGGCACAGGAGGTGATGGTCCCACATATGGATGCTCTTAGCACCTGGACCGAGGTTAAAGATGCTCTCATAAACATGTTCAGCTCAAAACAGGCTTTAAGCATGAAAAAGCAAGTTTTTATGCGTATGAGCATCTGAAAAGGGGAGTCAGTGGTCACCTTTGTGGAATGATTCTATATGGAAGCACAGACGTTGTTAACTTCTTAGATGTTGACCTTTTCTGACGCTGTAGCCGCTGTTTTGACTGGAGTGGCCTCTCACCCTCCTTTGGTGATGCACATCACCTCAGTTAAATGCTATTTCCATACCGTTCAAGATATCAAGGAGGCATTACTAGACGTCGCTGACTTCCATAAGCCCAAAGTTTCTCATGGAGCAGTATCCCGCCCTCGCGTTTTAGCCATTGAGGATCCAAAGACCAAGCCTCGGGTCATGGCTATCAAAGACAAGAAGGAGCCCCTTCAGATAATGGGCACTGAGGAGCAAAACCCCAAAGTGAAACGTCCTGAACGCCCTCAGTGTGAATACTGCTACAAGTTTGGACACAAAGAGGCTGTGTGCTGGAAAAAGAAAGCTGATGCGGAGAAACAGGAGCAGGGAAAAGAAATGTCAGCGTATGGAGAGGCACACCTATTGCCAACGAATTTCATGTGCCTGACTCATTTAAACAACTTATGCCAATACCTCATGTTACCAATACCCCTGGGGATGATTCTGAGGGGGTATGGATGAGGTTGGCTATTTCGTTATAGGAATACCCGCTGAAGTGGAAGTCCCCTATCGCTTGAACGCTGGAGGAGTAGATGAGGCCACTATACTTAAAGAGACATATCTCCACCAAGTTCTAGGGGAGCCAGACATTATTGACACTGTCAGTAATGTGGATGAGGTCTTGTCTAACCTTATTCGCCCCTCTCCAGCATGGCCATACCATGCAGTCCATCCTGGAAAATTATCCCAAGACCGCGCACAAATTAACTTCTACTTTCCATCTCAAGGAGGTCTTAGCGCTATCACCAAATTTTGGGGGGGATACTTACAAAGGTCGAAGTGGTTATCCAAAAAGTTCAGGTGATGGCCATCATAGATACAGGCTCCCCGGTGAATGTAATCTCCTCCAAGTTGATGAAAAAAAATCAAACTTGCGCCTGACTTGGAGTACAACCAAGAATTTGGAACCGCCAGTCCTTACAACACTCGCGCACTTGGCGCTTACTTGTCCCTTCCCATTCATATTGGGAAGCTTATTCTATCAGCCCCTGCAGTGGCTTTGGATAACAACGCCTATGATATGCTCATAGGTACTCACTTTATAATTGAATATGAAGGTTTTATCAATATGAAGCAGGGGTTCCTGTCATTGCTCAATTATGAAGTCCCTTTAGTTCTAGCCAATAAAGAACCCGGCAAGAAGGAATACTCTTGCATGGTCAAGTACCCGCTTTCCACTTTACCTATACATTCTACCACCTCTGGGCGAGATACAAAGAAATCTCCTGATTCAGTGAATGCAATCGAAAATATTCTGTTTTATGTGGCCAATGAGGTGGTGATTAAGCCAGGTGAACAATGAGTGATAGACACGAAAATCACTCTCAAAATCCCTCGCCACTGTTTACTACACCTCTTAAGCATTGAGGGTGTTAGCCCTTTTGAGCCTCGGGTATTGCCTGGCATTTTAGAGCCAGCCTACCAGAGGCCTATTACTCTACTGTTGGGAAACCTCACCAAAAAGGACATAATTGTAAAAAAGCATCAGGAGGTGGGCCGAGGGTTTTTACTTCCTGTGGAGGAAGTTGAACAAATCCACTCCATTGGCTTGATGGCAGATTTAGGTCTGCCCACAGATAACCTGGTATGTACCTTACCAAATGTCCATATCTCAGATGAGCTGACCTTAGATGAGTTGGAGAAAGTACATACTCTCTTAGATGAGTATAGTGATATATTCTCGAAGTCAGACAATGAATATGGCCATATGAAGGGCTGGTGCCACTCCATCGATGTGGGTGATGCCCATCCCATTAGGTCAAAACCTTACCACAAGTCAAAGGTGGAGGAGCAACAAATGAGGATGGAACTCACACAGTTATTAGATGCAGGGCTATCAGTTCCTTCACAAAGACCTTGGTCTTCTACTCTATTGCTTTATTAAAAAGAAAAATGGAGGTCATCGGATAGTCATGGACTATCACAAGTTAAATAACCTCACAAAAAAGGATAACTATCCTATCCCACGCATTGATGACGCCCTGGCCCAGATTTCAGGTTCAAACTTTTTCTCCGCCATGGACTTGGCCAGTGGCTATTGGAAAATGGATCTATCTCCCCAAGACCAGGAGAAATGTGCTTTGATATGCAGTGAAGGTCTTTTCTAACCCACGCGATTACCCCAAGGGTTGTGCAATGCACCTGCTTCTTTTCAGCGTGCGATGGATCACATTTTGCAGGATCTTAAGTTAACCTGCATCATCATCTATCTTGATGACATTACCATATTTTTAAAGTCCTTTAACGAACACTTGATCACCTAAAGGAGGTGTTTCAACGCTTATGAAACTTAAATATCAGGTTAAACCCTTCAAAGTGTACTTTTTTCCAAAAGAAACTAAACTTCCTCAGACATACCATTTCTCGAGAGGGTATCCAACCCATACAAGATAAGGATGAAGCGATTGCCAGAATGCCTCTCCCCAAAATCTATGGGATATACAGGTATTTCTAGGGATGATGGGATATTACCATCAGTTCATCCCTAAGTTTGCCCAACTCAGCGAGCCCCTTGTTCATTTACCGAAGAAGAATATCCCTTTTCAATGAGGCACTTAACAGAAGGCTGATTTAGAAACAATGAAGCTGCTGCTCCAAAAACGGCTTATCCTAAGGCATCCTGATTATGGAAAACCGTTTATTTTGTTTACAGACGCCTCAGACTACGCCGTCAGGGCCATCCTAGCCCAACTGGATGAGAAAGGGGTAGATCATCCTGTCTCATATTTCAGTAAGATGCTATCAAAGGCGGAACGCAACTATAGTGTTACCAAGAAGGAGTGTCTTACCATTTTACTAGCAGTGAAGCATTACCGCCCTTTCTTGTATGGGACCTCTTTCACTGTGAATATGGACCACACATCTTTAAAATGGTTGTAAAACATGAAGGACCCTACGGGGCGGTTAGCCCGCTGGGCTCTAAAGCTCCAGAATTGTAACATGAAGATCAAAAACCGAGATGGAACCCATCATATGAATGTTGAGTTAACATGGCTGCCCATCCTCCACTTAGATAACAGTGAAGCAGAGCGGCTGTATGATCTTTTAATGACCCCAAATGACTGGGATAATGAGGATGAACCTGTACAGAGGATGTTGGCCCAGCACTCCCATAACACTAAAGTAGAAAATGAGAAGTTGTATAAACAAGTAGGGGCGAAATGGTTGCCTTACCTATGACCCTCGTAACGCATACCTATTATCCTGGAAGCTCATTCAACCTTAGGCCATGGAGGAGAAAAGAAAACCTATGAGTGGATTAAGGATTGGTACTTTTGGGAGGGAATCATGGAAGCCATCGTTGAAGTCTTAGATGCTTGCCTTACATGTAAGAAGCAGTCTCAGTTCAAGAATAGATACCAATATCAGCCAACTACCCCGCAACAACCATTCCATACCATAAGCTTGGATGTAGTAGGGCCGTTTCCTCAGATCACAGGTGGAAACAGATATATCTTGATAGGTATTGACCATTTCACAAAGTGGGTTAAAGCCGTGGCGCTTTTGGCCCAAACTGCTAAGGCCACTGCAACCTTTTTCCATCAAAATATTTTCACTTGACATGGGTGCCCTCAAGTACTACTCTGCGACAATGGAAAAAACTTCACCTCCAGAGCAGTCAAAATTTTATCTACCTCCATGGGAGCCCAGCAGCTATTCTCAGCTCCATATAACTCATCAACCAATGGTATGGTGGAGCGAGCCAATAGCACTTTGGTTTCCATCTTACGGAAAATGGCCTCATCTGATCCTCTTCATTGGGATCATTATCTCCCTAGTGCTCTTATGGCTTATTGAATTAGCTATCACCAGATTTTGAAAATGTCCCCTTTCCGAGTTTTGTATGGCAGGGAACCAGGCATACCTGCTCTGCTAGCTAAGGATTTCTTCTCTAGTGGAGAAGAACCTAAAAAAGCCATGCAAAGGTTATCTAACCGCATCATTCAGCTTCAATAAGAGGCTATGACCAACCTAGCCAAAAATGATCACTAGAGAAGGCCAAGCTGCCAATGAGCTTCAGGCCCCCCTACCCTCATTCCAAGTGTCAGATATGGTCTTATATTATCACAATCGCATAGCTCCTCAAAGTGGCAAACTTGGATCAATCTGGGAGGGGCCATTTATTACCACATATAAGAGAGGAAATGAGTATTCTATAATGTCTTTGGCTACAGGAGTTACCATAAACTGGGTACATGGCCGCTTCCTACAAACCTACACTCCCCCAACATCTTGAGGGGGGCAATGTCTGAAATCCTCCTTCTCAACTTTTGAAAAAGAATGTTGGAGGTAAAAATGCCCCCAAATCCACTACTACAATTGGCCAATTACATGTCCGATCTTCTAACAATACTATGGTTAATGAGGATATAAGTACCATCAGCCAAAGTCCCTGGCGGATTCTCAGTGGAACCCTACCTATTGGGAAAACCTGTTTTAAATCAAAATTTGCTTATTAAGGTAAAAACTGATAGTAGGATTGCTCTGACTCCTTGGCCAAATTTGGGGCGTCCATCACATGGTTTCCCCTTAGCCACGTCCTGTTCCATACCAGTTCCACATGGGTTTGTTCTCCCCTGAAGTGAGAAGATTTTACCTGCCAGTGATTGGGTGCAATTTATCAAATCATTACCACATGGGTTTGTTTTGCCTCAGAAAATTGTTCCTCGTTCTGATAGGCTGAAAACCTATTTTTCCTAATTTGTATGACTAAGATTTTCAATACTAAAGCCCTAAATTCACAAGACCCCATGAATTGAAATAGAAAATAGTAAATACTAGGATCAAATAAGGGAGTTTTTTAGCTAGTCCCGCTTAGATAAAATAAAGCATAAAAAACTTTTACAAAGCTTTTAATATTACTTATATTTTAGAGGTAAGTTTTATATATTTTAAGAAATATTTGTGGCATCCGTCAGTGGATCTTACAAGGACTAAATGCTACGTTTTTGCAATTAAAATTAGCCTAAATATGCAAGATTATTTGTCCCAAGCTTTCAAGAGTATAATCAAATTTATTTGATGTTGAGACCTTTTGGCCCAAGCTGTCAAGTGGATAATTAG